>APFE030479989.1:165888-188013 GCA_000404065.3 Pinus taeda | reverse complement strand
ATGATAAAATATTTTACGCCATTATTTCAAAATGTTGAAATTTTACCCTTGAAAGAAAAAAGTGTTATCCCAGCATCAACACTTTTTGTTTTGAGTGTGTTTTTTGCACAAAATTTACCATTGAAAAAAAAAAGTGTTATTCGGACATCAACACTTCGTTTTGAAGGTGTTTGTTGGGCAATTTTTGCACAAAAAATTGGTTTTCACCGCCATTTTTAAAACATGTTGAAAATTTACCCTAAAAAAAAAAGGTGTTATTCCAACATCAACACTTTTCATTTTTAGCACTGTTTTTTATGTTTTTACTGGGTTTTTTGGCCAGAGTTATCGTTTTGAGTTTATAGTTCCCGTTTCAAAGTTTACACTGTTTCTAGATGTTTAAATAGATCTTTCCAATCTTCCTGATTCATAAACTGAAGACAAGAGTACTCACAACTGATTTTCAGAAGGCAAACTGTTCTACTGTAGGCTAGCATGGTAGATTTACAGGCGATTTCAAATTCAAATCTGACTGTTCCCTCCAATTTCAAATCATAAATGCAACTTTGGCAGCAAATTGCCAAAGATTTTCACCATAAATGCAGCCTAGCCGCTCCTCCTAATGGGATTTTCGCCATCCAATTAGCTACGATGCATCCAACAGTTATTTTTAGACCCTACTACACGACACCATCCTCCATGGCGCAACCCTTCTAAAGCAACTCCTTCTGGCGCACTTCTTGCTTCTATCACGCAGCCCCCTTACTTCATTTTTCCATTTTTTGGGCAGTTTAGTTTATAGTCCCACATGTCCTTGCAGTTGCCTAGAGTAATAAGATTGTCCTTCCATCATATAGTCATTTCACAAGGGTAGGATCCCCTTGATACAATTTCAATCGACTTCCATTGAATTTTCCGAAAATAATTCCCCGTTCAGCTTTGCGAGCTAAACTGTGGCACCATCTGTAATTTCCTTGACTACATATGGTCCCAACCAATGCATTTGAAACTTCCTAGGAAATTTTGTAAATTTCCTATCGTAAAGTAGGACCAAGTCATTCACCTTAAAGGTGTGCAGCTTAATATGTCGATTATGCCAAGCCTTCTCATGCTCCTTTTGCACCTATTGGTGAAATCCTGTGAGAAACTTATCTTCTTTTAACTGCGTGAGGTGCTCCTCCATAGTCTCGCGATCTGCCATATCAGTGAATGTTGCAATTCACAAACTTAGCACAATATACTCCATGTGCATCACAACCTCTATCCCATAGACCAACCTAAACGGAGTTTGTCCTGTTAATTTCTTACATGTCGTCCTATATGCCCATAGGATCGCTAGTATGCACACATCCTAATCGTTCTAGTGCATGTTGCAGATCTTTGTCAACAAGTTATCCAAGATTTTATTGAATGCTTCAAACATACCGTTTGCCTAAGGATGATAGAGCATACTCTTTTGATGATAGACGTGGAATTCTTCGAGCATCGCAGCAATAGTTTTATTTAGAAAATGCGTACCCCTTTCGCTCATCATTATCTTAAGACACTCGAACCTTTTCAAGACATATTCAAACAAGAAATTCGTAGTTGTAGTAGTGCTACAATTTTTCACCAGTTGTGCTTTTGTCCATCTTGTCAAGTACTTAATCGTAGTAATAATATACCATGTGCCCATCTTTTTCCCTGGCGGCTGTATCAGACCTACAAAGTCAATCGCCCATTTTTCGAAGGCCTGTAACGAAATCTATGGATTTAAGGGTATCTCGTCCCTTCGTGATGGCTTCCCCATTCATTGACAAATATCGCATGCCCTGCTATATGCCTTAGAATCCTTATGCATTGTTGGCCACCATAGTCCTGCGCGTAGAAGATTCTGTGTGATTTCTCTACATGCATAGTGTCCTCCCACTACTCCTTCATGTGCTTCGGTGAGAATGCTAGTTCGTTCAAACTCCGAAACATATTGGCGCAATATTTCATCAGTCCCGATCTTATACAAGTGTCCTAGGATCACAAAAAAGTCAACCGCACAGACCGCTAATTCCTTTTTCTGCTGGGTAGAATATCCTTCTGGGGTTGTGCTAGTAGCCAAAAACTAGATTATAGAAATGAAATTCTCATTTGTGACACGCACTGAAAAGAGCTGCGCATTTGGCAACCCTTCTTCTAGACTAGTAGGCTCTTCACCTATCTTAATCCTAGATAGATGATCTAGTCCCGAGTTTAATCGTCCAGGATTCACAATTACCTTAAAATCATATTCCTGAAAAAGAAACAACCACAGATATTTCCCCCCAACACAGGCTTGTTGACCAGGTACTTGAGAGCAAAGTGATCTTTGTACATTTTGAAATGTGCGCCTAATAGGTAATGAAGGAATTTCTGCAACACGTAGACCATCGTCAGTCCTTCGCACTCTATAGTTGAATAATTATTCTGGGCCTTTGACAATTTTCTGCTTGTGAAGGCTATAGGATGATCAATTTTGCCTTCTGCTGGCTAGTTCAATACCGCACCCAATGCAATATAAGAGGCATTCACATGAACATGAAATTCTTTGTTCCAGTCTGGAAACACCAAAATGGTTGCAGTCACCATATTTTCCTTTAACACATCTAGATTGTGTTGACACTCCTCATCCCAGCAGAAAGTTGCGTCCTTCTTTAGTAATTTCTCCATCGACGCAGTTATCTGTGCGTAATATTTTATAAAGTTTCTATAGTATCCAGTGTTCCCTAGTGTTGCACACAACTGATTTACATTCTTTGGAGTTGTTATTGAGTGTTCTTCTCGAATGTGTATTAAATAATATCACTTTAGGTTGTGGATGACACACAACCCTAACAATGAAAACGGCTGCTAAACATTGTAGATCTGGATCAAATGATAGAAACAAAACTTGATAAAGCCCTGATCTATACCACAATCATAGTTAAATAACAAAGTGGAATAGTAAAATAAGCGCAAGTAACTCTAATAATCCAATGGAAACTAGATATATAAAGAATATATTTTATTAAGCAACATCTATGAAGGGAACAAATAATGTTACCAGTCCCCCTTTATGGGATGGGTTCTTCGCTATCCTCAAATGTCTTCAACTTTTGTAGAGTCTCTCTCCTCTATAATATGTAAAGCCCAACAAATAAAATATTTGAGCTCAATGAGAACTCAAATGAAAAACAAAATGGTGTGCGACAGTGATAATAATCAGAGCTGCAATAGTGAGTGCAACAATGAAAATGATCAAAAGTGAAGAATTAATGGAAAACACTTCTATTTATAACAAAATATTAGGTTATCCTCGAATAATGAGCAATAATAAAATATTATTAACCCCATTCTAGAATTAACCATTTGGAATATTTTATTATATTTGGTTAGATGGAAAAAGTATTTAAACCTTTATTTAGAAATAATAAATAAATAGGATTTTAGAGATCTGTGGTGTGTGCTTTTCGAAACAACGAGGAGGTCTCCAGAGAAGATGCGCATAACAGAGTTAACAAAATCGATGAGGGTGTGAAACTGCCAGAATCAAGCGCTATAAATGACTTCCAAAAAGATGTGGTTAAAAGCAATGTGTTGAACAAGGGTGACAAAGAGATTGGCGAAACCTCATATGGATCTACAGCAAAAAGAAAAGTAGTTAACCTGTCTTCCGAAGTTCTTGACCAGGTAGCTGTTAATGTTCTGAGCAAGGGGATGGGGTTTGCAATGGCCCCTAAAAACCTCCCCATTGAAAAGATGGTTTGTAGCATTGAAGATGGGATTAGCAACCTTCCTCTTGAAGACAAAGAATTATTAAGGCAAGAGTTTTCTCTCATCATGAGGAAAGCCAAGGCTCCCAAAAGCAACCTGAGTAAGGAAGAGCAAAAGGCTTTCAGATCCTTACGTAATAATGAAAAGATAGTTGTTCTTAAAGCAGATAAAGGAGGAGCAGCAGTTATCCTTGATAAAGAAGACTATGTTAAGAAAATGAATGATCACCTAAATTGTGGCAGTTACAAGAAGCTGGATAGTAATCCCATGCCCAAAATTATGAAGGATGTAAAAAAGATTATCTCTCATTCCAACCTTGACGAAAAATTGAAGAAGAAATTAACACCCTCTTGTGAAACCATCCCAAGAATCTATGGATTACCTAAGATCCATAAAGAAGGGGTCCCCCTGAGACCGATAGTTAACACCATTGGCTCCCCAACCTATGAGCTTGCTAAATATGTGGCCAAGATTCTAAAACCCCTGGTTGGAAACACTGACTCCTTCATTAAAGACTCACACGACTTTGTGAATCTTATTAAAAATGAAAGAATGGAAAAGGATGACATCCTTGTGAGCTTTGATGTGGTCTCCTTATTCACAAAGATTCCTCTTGATGAAGCCATTCAGGTTATAAGAAGTGTCACTGATCCAGAGACCGCAAAACTGGCTGAAGTCTGCTTAAGGTCAACTGTATTCACTTTCCAAGGAACATTCTATGAACAGACATCTGGTGTAGCAATGGGATCACCCCTCTCGCCAATTGTTGCCAACCTATACATGGAATATTTTGAAAAGAAGGCCTTGGATTCTTATCCTTTGAAACCAACCTGGTGGAAGCGTTTTGTCGATGACACCAATATAAAGTGGACCCATGGTAAAGCAGAACTTGACAAGTTTTTCAATCACCTTAACTCCATCTCCCCTGATATAAAGTTCACTATGGAGCTTGAAGAAAATTTGAGCATTCCTTTCTTGGACATTCTCATCATCAGAAAAGAAGATGGCTCTCTAGGCCATAAGGTTTTCAGGAAGTCAACTCACACAGAGAGTTACCTTCATGCGGACTCCCACCATCACCCAGCTCAAAAACTTGGCGTCCTAAACACTCTTGCCATTAGAGCCCTCCGAATATCTGACTCTGAACATATAAACGAAGAGAAGAGGCATTTAGTTTCAACTTTCAAAAATATAGGCTATAAGGATCTTGAGATTAAAAAAGCCATAAAGAAAGCTGAAAAGAGGTTGGCATCTCCCATACCTAAAGAACAGGATCAACCTCAAGGTGGTAAGGTTTTTCTACCCTATATCCAAGGAGTCACAGATAAAATGGCGAAAATCCTAAGAAAGAAAAACATTTTAACTCAATTCTCAGCTCCCGGTACCATCAGACAAAGTTTAAAATCTGTTAAGGATGATATTTACAAGCAGCAGCTCAAAGGAGTCTATAAAATAGACTGTTCATGTGGGATAAGCTACATAGGTGAAACTGGTCGCTCCCTCCAGACAAGACTTAAAGAACATGGCGCTGACATCAGGAATGGAAGATCTCGTACCTCAGCCTTGGCAGAGCACTCCTCGAAGACTAAACACCACATATGCTTAGAAAGCGCATCAATTATCGCAAGAGAAGAGCATCATCAGAGACGGAAAATCAGAGAAGCCCTCGAAATCTTGAAGCATCCTTGTAATATGAACAGAGACAGCGGTTTGGAGATTAGCGGAAGCTGGCTTCCCCTGATCAGTGAGATCAAGAAGCGTCAACCCAACCCCAGGTAAGTTGTCAAACAGGTTAGTCTTTTCCCTCCCTTTCCCTTTACATTCTCAGGTTTTTAATATAATTTAGACTTAATGTATGTTTTAATATAGTTTAGGTTTTAATATAGATTTTAAGATATTATTTAGGTTATATTAATAACTAATTTATATAGATTCTCATATAGATTATAGATTAGGTTGTTGAAAAAAATAAAAATAAATAAATAAATAATTTATGTATTAAGTTTTAATATTTAATATTAAATATTATATAGGTTTTAATATAAGTTTCTATAGACTAAGCTTATGAAATATTTAGCTAATAGACTTAGGTTTTTATAATTATTAATATATAGACTTTAGGTTTATATTAATTTAATGTCATATGTAAGATTTTTTATTTTAATTTATATTATAATAATACTATTTCATAGTTAAGTCCTATTGATATTAATTTCTAATTCTATTATTAATTCTATTATTTATATTAGTTTTGGTTTAATATGGACTTTATATATAAATTATATTAATGTCTATTAATATATATATAATATATTACAGTTTTATAGGTCTAATATATTAATCTATTATATATGACTATATATAGTATTATTGTATAGGTATTAATAATAAATCCATTATTAATACTACTATAAATTGAGTTTATAAATATTAATATAGTTTTAGTTTATAATATTAAGATTTATATATAGATTAAGCTTTTTGATTATTAGGTTATTTTAATATTAATATGATATAGATATGAGGTTTATGATATTAACATAGGTTTTATAGATGTTAATATTAATTTAGTTGTTAGGTTATATAATGGTTATGTTTTGTAAGTATTAATTAAATGATATTAATTTATAAAAATTAATGTTAATTATATTTTAGTTTAATTTTAGGTTTTATTATTAATCTTTCTGGCCGACCTGTGCTGTTCCTTCATTATTCTTTCCCTCATGAATATTTATCTCTTCGTTCTTGCTCTTCTTTCATCATCTTTCTCTTAACCCTGATGATGGATCCCATTTGGGATTCGAAACGTTGGTGTAAAAATTCACCTACTGTGGACTCTCCAATCAAAGATTTGAATAAATAAATAAATGATTTATTTATCATCTCAAGAACTATGGTTGAGGAATAATAAACAAATAATGATTTATTTAATTATTCCTAAGGGATTTGGTCAAACTTGACAAGGAATAATAACTAATTAGTGATTAATTAATTATTCCTAGAGAAAAATAAGATAACTAATGATTTATCTATTTATTTCTCATAATTGGGTCAAATGTGACAAGGAATATTAATTTGGTTTAATTAATTATTTCTAGAAGATAATTAAATAAATAGTGATTTATTTAATTATTCTTCATGGGTTTAATTACAAATGACATAAAAATGCGGTTTATTAAGTAATTTCTCATAGTGAAAGCAATTTTACTATGGTAAAATTGGCCCTACATGGTGTACTTCGATCCATCTAGTACATTATGGCTATATGATCATATTTTTGTGATAACAGATTTCCCCCTCAACGTACATTTGTTAGGAGAAAACGTATGACCGAAGTATGTTCTAAGGACACAATCACTAAACAACAAAGTGGAGTCAGAGAGAGAGAGAGAGAGAGAGAGAGAGACCAATGGATTTGAAGCGAAAGAGGATAGGGAAAGAGGGGGCAAGACCAATGCAAGTCTCCTTTTATGTTGTGGTACCGGATCTCAATGAGGCAGGGGAGGCATACCTAAACCCACCAAGATAACTTAGTACAAAATAATGATGCACCCAGAAACATGAAACTAAGCAATAAAATACATGTTGATTAGTACAAGACATGCTAGCATAAATGAGCCAAAAAATATTATAATGTGTCCCATATACATAATGCACCTAAGGAAACATGAGCCAGGACTAAATATAATAACATCTGAGTACATGCGATATAATGACCCTTCCCTCAAAAATGGGTGGATAATGATTTATTTAATTATTCTTCATGGGTTTAATTACAAATAACATAAAAATGTGGTTTATTAAGTAATTTCTCATAGTGAAAGCAATTTTACTATGGTAAAATTGGCCCTACATGGTGTACTTCAATCCATCTAGTACATTATGGCTAGATGATCACATTTTTGTGATAACAGATATCCCCCTCAACGCACATTTGTTAGGAGAAAATGTATGACCGAAGTATGTTATAAGGACACAATCACTAGACAACAAAGTGGAGTCAGAGAGAGAGAGAGAGAGAGAGAGAGAGAGAGAGAGAGAGAGAGAGACCAATGGAGTTGAAGCGAAAGAGGATAGGGAAAGAAGGGGCGAGACCAATGCAAGTCTCCTTTTATGTTGTGGTACCGGATCTCAGTGAGGCAGGGGAGGCATACCTAAACCCACCGAGATAACTTAGTACAAAATAATGATGCACCCAGAAACATGAAACTGAGCAATAAAATACATGTTGATTGGTACAAGACATGCTGGCATAAATGAGCCAGAAAATATTACAATGTGTCCCATATACATAATGCACCTAAGGAAACATGAGCCAGGACTAAATATAATAACATATGAGTACATGCGATATAATGACCCTTCCCTCAAAAATGGGTGGATAGTGATTTATTTAATTATTCTTCATGGGTTTAATTACAAATAACATAAAAATGTGGTTTATTAAGTAATTTCTCATAGTGAAAGCAATTTTACTATGGTAAAATTGGCCCTACATGGTGTACTTCGATCCATCTAGTACATTATGGCTAGATGATCACATTTTTGTGATAACAGATTTCCCCCTCAACGCACATTTGTTAGGAGAAAATGTATGACCGAAGTATGTTATAAGGACACAATCGCTAGACAACAAAGTGGAGTCAGAGAGAGAGAGAGAGAGAGAGAGAGAGAGAGAGACCAATGGAGTTGAAGCGAAAGAGGATAGGGAAAGAAGGGGCGAGACCAATGCAAGTCTCCTTTTATGTTGTGGTACCGGATCTCAGTGAGGCAGGGGAGGCATACCTAAACCCACCGAGATAACTTAGTACAAAATAATGATGCACCCAGAAACATGAAACTGAGAAATAAAATACATGTTGATTGGTACAAGACATGCTGGCATAAATGAGCCAGAAAATATTACAATGTGTCCCATATACATAATGCACCTAAGGAAACATGAGCCAGGACTAAATATAATAACATCTGAGTACATGCGATATAATGACCCTTCCCTCAAAAATGGGTGGGAAGGAGGGTAGAACAACCAAAGAATCCATGTTGAACAAGAAAGGGCTCTGCAAAACAGAATGGATCATCTAAAGGAAATATGCATGCTATGAATGCTGCAAGCGGCAGGAACTGTACCCATCAAATCTACGAAATGGCATCTAAGGTTGTAGTATAATAGGAAGGAATTTGGGCATGTGGGGGGCTACCCGAACGGCCACTCTCTCATGAGGTCTGAAACATCTCACACACACCTAGGAATCACTGGTACAATCTACTACATCACTAGACCATCAAGTGTATGAATCACAAGAATGAAACAATTAAGTCAAAGGGCAATGATGATTCTCTTTGCTTGATCTGAGGCACAGAACAAGAGTGGAAGCTAGAACCAAGATACACTACCCTCTAAGTCGTTCTTCTAGAATATATGTGATAATGTCGACAGAATAGGGCCCACCATAGGTGAGGTAATCAGGATCCTCAACTAAGGCACGAGGGAAAATAGTAATGTGACTGATGGACTGACACCAAGGAAAATGGGAAAATGGGACTAAGGGACAAACAGACTTCCCTTGTCAGAGCATAAAATGCATGGTTGACCTAGCAATGACTAACTCGACTCCGGAGGGGATGGTGGACAGTATGACTGAAGGCCAAAATGGGCAACACGGGATGAATGGTATGCAAAGATGGATGGAATACTGTGACATGATATAATGGGATGTGAAACAAAGTCCATGGATGCAAGTGTGACTCATCACAGTTGCTCTAAACAAGGGTGACTCGATGATGTTGCCATACACAATAGGCCTAGTGGGGAGCATGAAAACATGAGCAAGTGATGGGTTATTATGATGAAAATTGACACGTGAGATCACAAGCGCCAAGGGAAGGTGGTCCCCAAAGTACAATCATCGCATATGAATAAATTCAATTTTGAGAGGTGGTAAAGTGACACTTCATGGAGAGGAGGAGAAGGACCTAAATCTTATGGAGATCGTAGCGAATAAACCAACCAATGGAATCAGGATATGTGACTTTCAGGAAAGTGGCCTTACTTGTCTAAAGATGGCCTTAGTGCTTCTTGGAATGATGGTTCATGTTGAAGAATTAAGGGAAGAGGAAAATGAGAATGAACTACTAGAGGAGGTCTAGAATCATCCTCACCCATTATGTCAAACATGGGGACTATGTGGTAAAGGTGGTATGACATAGAGTAGAATATTTGAAGATATCAAACTTCTATGATATGCAATGTGAATATGGCTCACCGGAGAGGTCAGCAGGACAAACTATCCAAGAAATGGGAGGATAATCAACCATACCTAGATCAGGTGGGGTCTAGGATGAGACTTATGTTAATCAATTGAGAAGATGGCCAGGGGAATACCATCATGCCCCCAAGCATAGGATACTACTCGCAAACATATGTGATGGAGGGCACTGATCTGGTATGCAAAGGTGGGAATGATAATCCCTAGCAGGAGGAGTTTGTGGCATGTCATTGCATTCCGAGTGCTTAAAAAAAGGGATTCAAGTATCTCGACCCAACTTGGAACAAGATCCTCCAAAGGATGATAACGATATGTAGTGGCCTAGGTGCCCCCCAGTATGTTATGGGCATACCAGATGTATTTAGAGTGGGGAGCAAACTTTTGTCTTCGCAAATATGGTAGGAAGTACACACGATGGTGCATATCATCCTAAGGGTAATTAGGGGTAGACATAGCTTCCATGATGTCCTCATCAGAATGGAAGATGGGTAGATGGGAGGAAGATGGACTACATGATTTGGTAGCAGTACTCGGTGCATCATCTTGAGAAAGAAGGTTCACATACACATCATCTAGAATGGTAGACGGCGAACTAGTAGATGGAAAATCTACCGATGTTGAGACCTGGGCTTTTGACGAAGGAGGTTTGATAGAGACATTTGCAGAAACCTCAAAAAGTTTTTCCTACAAGGAAATCAAGGATGACGATAGGAACTCAAGGATGATGATAGGTAAAGGATGTGGACTATGGAGTCCATCATCTTGACATCAGGGGGAGGGATCACGATGGTGGGACCAGAGTCCCCCTATTCTGGTACACTAGTGGTACTAGAATCCATAGATAGAGGAGTAGATGATTGACTACGAGTGGCCTTGTATTCGCAAAGTGCTTGAAGGAAATCATGAAATTCATCGAGACGAGGGAAATAATGGGAATAGTGACCATAATGATCGCACAAGGCACAAGGGTGATTTGTGCGCAACATTTTGAGTTTCTTGGCTAGTCCTAGTAAGGTAACTTGGACCTCGGGGATATTTGACTCTGGGAATGTTTCATGATCCAAAGGTTTGAGATGAGGAAGTTCAAGACAGTTATTGGTGGCATGCCCAAAACCTCACACAAAGCACATGGAGGTGTCGGCTTTGGAGCTTTGTGAGATGGAGGTGCTTGGGGAGCCTTGTCCTTAGGTTCCTTCTTCTTGGCTATTCCCCCTGTCTAAATGCTTTTGCAATAGGAGTGGGTTATTGTTGAGGTGGTGGTGGAACTGGAGCATTGACAAGGATCGTAGGGACCAGTTGAACCGGGCTCAAAGCATGATATGGTCTTAGCTGACCAAGCAAAGTGTTCGCAAGGGGATCAATGTACCACACTGGGATCCCCAAAGTCATATTAGGGAGGACAAACGAAGCCATATCAGGGACATAAAAGATTGTCAGAGGAGGAAACAGGAAAGGTATATGTCCTGCAGGGTAATGTCCCGGTGGAACAACTCCTAGATGGTTGAGACCTAGAGTAATAGTTCCTGGTGGGAACAAAGGGGAGGCACCCACAAAATGAGCATGTCCTAGGGGGGTGGACCCAGATGGCAGGGCTGAGATGGTAACTGCAGGGTGCTAAGGAGCTGGTTGCGGATCAAATGTACCAGAATGCTTTTGAGCATCCCGTGAAGCTTGTAACATGCAAACACTCAAAGAGCTAGGCTCAGAGATAGGTGGGGGGACTGGGGAAAACACCTAATAATGAGAAGTATTTGTAGACTCTAGATGAAACACCGGTGAGAGGGGTATAAGACTACTTGTCAAACATTGATGAGATAATGGACTTAGGGGAGGTCAAGGATGTTGGCTCGTAGTATGTCAACTGATCGATGGTGACGATCTTGCCTTCATGGGTGAAGCACATCTTGTGGAAAATTGCATATGCAGTGGCTGACATTGCATAAGTAGAACTACGACGCAAGAGAATGTTATAATCTAGAGGGGCATCAATAACCTCAATGTCTACATGAATAGTGCTCGCAAGAGTCACTAGAGAATTGTGATACATGCCGAGAGCCTGGGAGGAGTGATCGTCACAAGCATGGAAAGTGATGGTGGATCGGGACACCTTAGGTGACTTGAGTTGCTTCAAAACAACAACAGACATCATGCAGGTGGATGCGCCTTTGTTGATAATGCATTGGGAGATGATGGAATTACAAACTCTAACTGGTATCTGAAAACCAACAGATGGAGGTAATGGAGGATGTTCTGACGTATCAATAGGAAAGATAATCAAACGATTGTCTAAAGGATCTATTGCACCCAAAGCAGTTAGTAGAGCTTTCTTTTAATATGGGCATGATTGGAGAACTTACAGTGTCGACATGGAAGCATGGGATTGCGCCAAGTTGTCTACTATACTGTATGTATGGGAAACTCGATTAGAAGCTGTGTCACGGTGTAATGGTCTCTTGGGGATCTTAAGAATTGCCTCAACTTCAGGTTGAGGGATCTGTAGTGGATCATTTGGTGTCATAAGAGGCTCAGTAGATTCTTTGGTTTTGGACTCAGTGGCAGACGAAGTTGATGGCTTTGGCGGTATATTGCCAAAGATTTGCGCCATAAATGCAACCTACCTACTCCTCCTAATGGGATTTTCACCATCCAATAAGCTACGATGCATCCAACATTATTTTTAGACCCTGATGTGCGACACCATCTTCCATGGCGTATCCCTCCTAGCACAGCTCGTTCTAGCACAATTCTTGCTTCCATCGTGTAGCTCCCTTACTTCGTTTTTCCACTTTTTGGGTAGTGTAGTTTATAGTCCCGCGCATCTTTGCATCTACATGGAGTACTAAGAATGTATTGCCATCATATAGTCATTGCACAGGGGTAGGATCCCCTTGATACAATTTCAATCGAATTCCATTGACTTTTCTCGGAAATAATTCCCCATTCAGCTTCACAAGCTGAACTATGCCACGATCTGTAATTTCCTTGACTACATAGGGTCCCAGCCAATGCATTTGAAACTTCCTAGGAAATCTTGTAAATTTGCTATCGTAAAGTAGCACCAAGTGTTGGTGAAATCGTGAGAGAAACTTGTCTTCTTCTAATTGCACGAGGTGCTCCTCCATAGTCTCGTGATCTGCCATATCAGTTAATGTTACAATTCACAAACTCAGCACAATATACTCCATGGGCATCACAGCCTCTATCACATAGACCAACTTGAACGAAGTTTGTCTTGTTAATTTCTTACACATCGTCCTATATGCCCATAGGACTGCTGGTATGTGCACATCCCAAACGTTCCTCTGCACATTGTAGATCTTTGTCAAAGATTTCTCCAGGATTTTATTCAATGCTTCAACCATACCATTTTCCTAAGGATGATAGGGCATACTCTTTCGATGATAGACTTGGAATTATTCGAACATCGCGGCAATAGTTTCATTTAGAAAATGCATACCCCTATTGCTCATCAATATATTAGGACACCTGAACCTTGTCAAGACATATTCAAACAGGAACTTCGTAGTTGTAGAAGTGCTATAGTTTTTCACCATTTGTGCTTCCGCCTATCTTGTCAAGTACTCCGTCGCAGTAATAATATACAGTGCGACCGTCTTTTTCCCTAGCGGCTATATCAGACATACAAAGACAATCATCCATTTTCGAAGACCTATAACAAAATCTATGGATTTAAGGGCAGCTCATCCCTCCATGATGGCTTCCTCATTCGTTGACAAGCATCACATGCCTTGCAATATGCCTTAGAATACTTATGCACTAGTGGCCACCATAGTCCTATGAGCAGTATCTTCTACACAATTTCTCTACCTAAATAGTGTCCTCCCGCTACTCCTCCATGTGCTTCAGTGAGGATGCTAGTTCGTTCAAACTCTAGAACATATCGGCATAGTATTTCATCAGTCCCCACCTTATAAAAGTGTCCTGGGATCCCATAAAAGTTAGCAGCGTGGACCACTAATTCCTTTTTTAGCTGGGTAGAATATCCTTTTCGGGCTATGTCTGTAGTAAAAAACTGGATTATATCAGCAAAATGATCATTTGCGGTATGCACCGCAAAGAGATGTGCATTCGACAACCCATATTCTAAACTACTAGGCTCCTCACTTGCCTCAATCCTAGATAGATGATCTGGTCCCATGTTTAATCGTCCAGGCTTCACAATTACCTCAAAATCATATTCCTAAAAAAGAAACAACCACCTGCAGATCTTCCCCCCCAAAATAGTCTTGTTGGCCAGGTACTTGAGAGGGGAGTGATTTGTGTATATATTGAAATGCGTGCCTAATAGGCAATGTCAAAATTTCTGCAGCACATATACCATCGCTAGTCCTTTGCGCCCTGTAGTTGAATAATTCTTCTTGGCCTTTGACAATTTTCTGCTTGCAAAGGCTATAGGATAATCAATTTCGCCTTCTCCTGGCTAGGTCAATACTGCACCCAACGCAATACAGGAGGCATCCACGTGTACACAAAATTCTTTCCTCCAGTCTAGAAACACCAAAATGGGTGAAGTCACCATCTTTTCCTTTAGCACATCTAGACTGTGCTGACACTCCTCATCCTAGTAGAAAGTCACGTCATTCTTTAGTAATTTCTCCATTGATGCAGTTATCTGTGCATAATCTTTGATAAAGTTTCTATAGTAGCTAGTGTGCCCCAACATTGTGCGTAGCTGCTTTACATTCTTCAAAGTTTTTATTGTGTTTTCTTCTCGAATGTGTACGAAAATAAATCACTTTAGGTTGTGGATGACAAACCCTAACAATGAAAATGGTTGCTAAACTTTGTATATCTACAGGAAATTATAGAAGCAAAACCTACCAAAGCCTTGATATATGCCACAATCATAGTTAAACAACAAAATGGAATAGTAAAATAAGCACAAGTAACTCCAATAATCCAATGGAAACCATATATATAAAGAATATATTTTATTGAACAACACATGTGAAGGGAATAAACAATGTTACCAGTCCCCCTCTATGGGATGGGTTCTTGGCTATCCTCAAATGTCTTCAACTTTTGTAGAGTATCTCCCCTCTGTAATGTGGAAAACCCAACAAATAAATTGTTTGAGCTCAATGAGAACTCAAATGAAAAAGAAAATGGTGTCCAATAGTGATAATAATCAGAGTTGCAACAGTGATTGCAACAATGAAAATGATCAAAAGTGAAGAATGAATGGAAAACCTTTCTATTTATAACAAAATATTAGGTTATCTTTGAATAATGAGCAATAATAAGATATTATTAAACCCATTCTAGAATTAACCATTTGGAATATTTTATTATATTTGGTTATAAGGTATTTAGAAATAATAAATAAATAAATGATTTATTTATCATCTCAAGAAATATGGTTGAGGAATAATAAACAAATAATGATTTATTTAATTATTCCTAAGGAATTTGGTCAAACTTGATGATGAATAATAACTAATTAGTGATTAATTAATTATTCCTAGAGAAAAATAAGATAATTAATGATTTATCTATTTATTTCTCATAATTGGGTTAAATGTGATAAGGAATATTAATTAAACAATGGTTTAATTAATTATTTCTAGAAGATAATTAAATAAATAGTGATTTATTTAATTATTCTTCATGGGTTTAATTATAAACGACTTAACAAATATGAGTTATTAAGTAATTTCTCACATTGAAAGCAATTTTACTATGGTAAAATTGACCCTACATGGTGTACTTTGATCCATCTAGTATAGTATGGCTAGATGATCAATTTTTTGTGATAACAGGAGCTGCTTCTAAATTGACAATCACAACTATATTCGCATAGTCTACGATTAATCCTTGCTTGCAAACTACATGGCCGAGCAATATCCCATAAGGCACACGGGAGATATATTTCTTCAGATTCAAGGCAATCTGGTATTTGCGACAAATATCCAACTTAAGGTACAGACTTGCAATGTGGTGCTTTACCAATCCAAACACAATCCAGTCATTAAAATACACTTCTAAGAATTTATGGATGAACTCTTTAAACGTTGCACTTACAACCCTTGAGAGGATTGTGGTTCATTCTTCAACCCAAATGGAATTACTGTGTACTGGAAGCATCCCCACTCTATCGCGAAGGTCATCCTGCTGCAATCTTCTAGGGCGATCTTAAGCTGATTGTACCCTCAGAACCCATTAGTGAACGAATAAGCTTACTTCCCTCCAACATTCTCCAAAACCTCATCTGTAAATGGGGTTGGAAATGGGACATTAACACATGCATCATTAAGCTTTCTCAAATCCACGCATATCTTGATTTCACCTTGCTACTTCTTTTCCTAGACAACCATAGGGATTTGTTGGGAACAGTTACCCTAGGGTCAATTTTGGGGTTAAAAGCCCAAGTTTGGGGCAGAAAGCCCAAGTTTTTGTATAGGAAGGTAAATTCTCTGCTTTTTTTTGTTGCGGAGTGCGAGGATGTAAAGAGTCATAAAGGGTTTCCACCCTTAGTTTATGTAACTTGTGTCGGCTTGAAGAGATCAACCCATGGTCCGTGGATCATGGGATTGTATAAAAAGGGAAGTATTAGAAGAGTCTAAGGCAATTTTTAAGTCAGTTTATTTCAGTTGAATCTTGTTATGTTTTATGTAATGGATTTGTGAGAGCTAAGAGCGAAGAGTCTTAGCGTAAGAAAGAGGCTCTGCAGCTGTGTGTGTAGAGGCCTAGGGTAGAAGTCCACAGCTGAGTGTGTAGACCCCTGCAGCTGTGTGGGAAGGGTATTTTAAGTCTGTAAAGAGGATCTAAATATCAATAAAGAGAATTGTTTTGGAATTATTTGTTTATGATATGTTTTACGTCTGCATATGATTACGTTATGATGAATATTGGGTTTATGATTTAATTTTGTATTGATGCATGAATCCATATGTTTTGCTTTGCTATATGAACGCAAGTAAGAATATTTGTTTATGCGAAGATCATCTTAATGCATGTGAAGTTATTCAATACTTAAGCTAACCTGGATAAAAACAGAAGTAAAGAGTAATTATAGAGGTGCGTAAGTCCATGATCCACCTATCTAGGGTATGCAAAGGACGATTGTAGACCTTCGTGGAGGCCTGAAGGACGAATAATAGAAGTATATTGATAAGCCCTAAAAGTCTTATCTACCTACGTGAAGGAAGGTTTAGGGTAATAAACAACATCACTACCATCTCTGGGTGCAGAAACTTGGTTCCTACATCCCCCCATACTGCTTCGGGTGAGACTTCAGCTCGCACTCCATGGATTGATGCTAAAAGGGCTAGTAGTGTAGGGATTTTCTTGGCTAATTAACACTAAACTTGGGTCAAGGCCCATCAAACCAACAAATCATTTCATTGTTGATACTGGGATCTACATAAAGAGATGTGTGATGTCGCATCAATGGAATCCAACTAAGAAGGAGATCGAAGACTGGTTGGATAGAAAGATCCATGCATTCGCGGCGCAAGAGAACAGAAATCCATGATTGACAAAATAATAGTGGCTGGACAGATATTTGTACATAGAGATACATGAAACCTTCTTCTATTCCTTCCTGGTCGAATTATACGAGTGGATCGCGAAATTGGTAGACGACCAAGGAAGGTGGAGATTTAAGGTTTGATAGTTTGCACCCCCGAAGTTAGTATGGAGATTGGAAGCCTCTGAAGATAAGATCGCGGTTGATACTTCGACCAGTTACAGTAAAGCAGAGCACTACTTATTCAAGGGACCGTGAGGTAAGTATGTAAGGTCTTTAAATACCTAGATTAAGATTCTCTTGTGTGAAAAGCGGGTTATGCAGCTACCTTGATTTTTGTAGCTACGTGAAGTGGAAAGACCTTCAGGAATAGAGGGAAAATAGGCCCTGAATATATCCCTCTGATTGGACCTCCTCTGAGTGACGATGAGGAAGTAGCATGGGCTTCTCCGTAGAGCATTGTTCAACTGATAAGACAAGGGTTCCCACGAATACCCCATCCACCCACACCACCTCCATCCTCACCTCCACTGCATACGCCTTCACGCACACCACCACCATCTATGCCACCATCCAATATGGTGAATTCAGTAAAATTGCCTATGTTCAAGGGGTCAGGAATTAAGAACCCAGACCAATTTTGGTTCATCGCGAAGGCTGTATGGGAAGCTCAGGTTATTACAGATGATCAGATGAAGAAAGAAACATTGGTTACTGCTTTGTAGGAATGTGCGCTAACATGGTACATTAAGTACTGTACTAATAATCTAACAGCTACATTAGCAGATATTCAGACCGTGTTGAATAAGGAATTCAGCAGGCCCAAATCTGAAGCTCAGCCAATTGTGGGATTCAAGGAGATCATGATGAAGCCTAGAGAGACACCTTGGGATTTGGATCAAAGGTTGAAGTGCACAATCCATGATTCCAATATGAATCTTATGGAAGCGTCGCGAATGGTTTGTGGCTTCGCTCCTGCCTCATCTAAGGGTTGCTTGGTTACAGCAAAAGATCGGAACCCAGGCAGAAGCCCTGGATATTCCAATGAGATTGCAAGAGACATTGATGTAAGATGCTAATTTGGGGGTTCAGAAGATTCACACGTAGTTGTAGAACCTATGCCTAGAATTTCAAAGTTTGAAGAAAGATAGAACAGCTCGGCGAGAGGTGTGCGAAGAAGTCTGGTGCTTGAAGTGCAAAAGTCAGGGTCGAGACAAAGATCATTGTCCAATATTCGTGAATTATGTTGCAGTAGGGGGACCAATGCCTCTGAGGCCAGAAGAACTAGCAGGGCTAAGCACAGAGACCCATGCTATGGTACGCTATTTCTCAGGTAGTTGGAAAACATTCGACAGACAATTGCCATTTGCTGCAGAAATTTGTATAGAAACCGCAACAACTCTTTTGCAAATTCTATCAATAATTAGGTCATGATGAGAATAATTTCCATTGTTATGAGCTAATGGTGGATAAAATGCCCGCATATAGGGTGTAGTCAGAAACCCGACCTCCTGACCAAGGTGCTGGGGGAGCACGAGACGAATATCAGGGGCACAAATGTAGCCGAGGTGGATGAGGACCTGGTAGAGGTCAGGGACAGGTCATTTGTTACAACTGTGGAGGCCAAGGACACTACGCGCAAGACTGCCTAAATCCGACACATCTGTCATGTTGATATTATACTAAGTTTGACCATGTGACAGAGGATTGCCCTGTATTATTAGCTAAGATACGCAAAAAGGGGGTGCAGCCTCAGCAACCGACTCAGAACTTGCAGATGATTAGGGTTGAGCCTCGCGAAGAGGATCCTAAGGTAAATAGTGTGCTGTGGAGTGGAATGACGACTAGCGAAGATAAGGGGAAGTAGCCTGAAGAAGGTGAATGGGTCCGAAAAGCACCAGAAAAGGAGATTGGGTTTGATCTAGAATGTGCAATGGAATGTTTATGGAAGCAAAGAAAAGCTTCGCTGAGGCCTCTACCTCATGAATTCAGGATAAGCCAGTGAAGAGTTGGAACCTTCATGCTTACTACTTTCTTGGAGACCTGTATGAAGCTGCTGCATGATAGAAAGGTTGTGAAAGGATTGCAGGAGTTGATAAATAAGTGCGCCGGAAAATAAAACGCTCCTAACGGACCATGCGTAGTCAAGAATATTGGTAAGCATAGGGCGAGAACAGGGCATGAGATGAGGCTCATTGCGCAGATATGAGAATATGAGATGGATCAAGTTATTCTAGATATGGGGTCAGATGTGAATGTTTTACCTAAACAGTCATGGGAGAAGATGGGGAGACCTACGCTGCAGTGGTCTCTGATTCAGTTAAGAATGGAAAATCAGCAGAAAATCATCCCCATGGGAAGATTGTAGGGAGTGACAGTTGATATTGAGGGCGCGAGCACATTGGCTGATTTTGAAGTGATAGAGATTGTGGATGACAACAATCCCTACCCTGCGCTCCTTGGGATCAATTGGGTTACTAACATGAATGGGTTAATAAATTCAAAGAAGTGGAAGATGATATTTGAGAAGAAATCTCTCCGCGTAGTAGTGCCCCTATACCCTATAGAAGGATCGTGCTATACTGAACCGGTCCGTGATTATGAAAGAGATGATGATTTGGACCAGATTTATAAGATAATGACGCGAGATCAAAATTGGGTGAATCTGACAGCAGATGGACGCATTGCCTGGGACCGTGAAATTTCTTGTACATCAGGTTCAGATGAGGAGTTGGAGCACTGGCAGAATCAATTGCATGAAGTATCTACACTGCGCTATAATATAATGACCAAGTCATTATGTTGTGTATCATCAGAGGTAAGAAATATTCCTTACTATGATGGTTTAACTAATGTCGATAAATTTTTGGATGCATTCAAAAGGGAAGTGCGAGAGAAGCATTGCTTCCAAGCCTTAGATTTGGTGTTGCGCATTACTCCTACAAGATGGTGGGGTACGCAGAAATACAGTTTTGATGATTGGCACGTGTACAAAAAGATGATGAGATTGCGGTTGGTCACCCACAAGTATGGCTAACAGAGAAATATCATGGAAGGAATGACCCATGTGATCACCTGGCCAAATGGAATAAGGTTTATGGAGTGGAGCCTCAGCCTGAATGAGTGCATCTATTTTGTCATACTTTGAATGTAATACCAATGAACTGGTACTTGGAAACAGAGCTCCACCATGGCACTGAATAATGGGATGTTTTTGTAGGTTTTAACCCCATACAGAAATTACCTGCATATGAATTCTAAAACATAAAAAATAAAAAATGCGAGAGCATAACATATAAAACACATATACACAGAGATTTTCCCCTGGAGCCCAAAACTGGGACTACCAACTTGATTTTTCATTATATCCCTTTTAATGTTACAATACATATTTATACATGTCGAAGCATCCAATACAATGGACTGAAAAACCGTCGCGTCCAAAACCATGGACCGAAAACCATCGCTTCCAAAAACATGTGCAAAAATCATGCACAAAATCATAGGTGGGTCTGCCCAACCTAACATAAGGTCCAAAACCAAAATTTTCCAGGGCGCTGCCCCGGACCCCATCAAGTGGGGTTATGAGTACACCTCAAACCCCCTGTGACCGCCCCCCCCCCCCCCGGCTACACAATCATTGCAACGAAGGGGGGCTCCGCCCCCCCTCTAAGCCCCCGGTTAACTACATGGGTTAGTCATGGAAAGAATATAAAACAACCCAACATTTTCCCACTTGTTGTTTTCTTTCCATGGGGACCACAAGAGAGCTTAGTCATTTTTCTAGCCTTGAAATGCCCATTGTCTCTCTACACCAGGAGAACTTCTCAAAGCTCACAGATTTTGTCAATGCATCTGCGGTATTCTTCAAAGTGTCCACCTTTACCAGCAACACCTTTTTGTCTTCTATCATATCCCTCACAAAGTGATACTGAACATCAATGTGCTTTCTCTCTAAATGATATGCGGGGTTCTTTGCCAAGAAAATTGCACTTTGGCTATCATGGTCTATCCTTATAGCTCCCTGTACAAACCCCATACTTGAACACAATCTCTGTAACCAAACTACTTCCTTGCTTGCATGAGTGGCTGCCATGTATTCTGCCTCTGTAGTTGATAGTGCCACTACAGATTGTTTCTTGATCATCCAACTGACTGTACCTCCAAATAGGTTAAACACATACCCACTTGTAGATCTTCTCTGATCCAGATCTCCAGCCCAGTCTGCATCAATAAAGCCACGAATATCCAACATTTTTTCCAATCCTGGTCTTCCTTGGTAGCACAAACCATAATCACTAGTGCCACGCAAATACCTAAAAACCCGCTTCACTGCTATCCAATGCTCCTTCCCTGGTTTTGACATAAACTTGCTCAATACTCCCACTGCATGTGCAATGTCTGGTCTAGTACAGACCATTGCATACATCAGGGTACCAACTGCACTTGCATATGGAACACGAGACATGTCCTCATCCTCTTCTTGTGTCTTAGGACACTATTCAGCAGATAACCTCACACCTACAGGAATGGGAGCTTTCACCGGTTTACTATCCTGCATATTAAACCTCTGTAGTATTGTCTCAACATACTTCCTCTAGTTTAACCAAAGCTTCCTCTTTGCCC
>APFE030479989.1:141607-161857 GCA_000404065.3 Pinus taeda | reverse complement strand
ACGAAGGGGGGCTCCGTCCCCCCTCTAAACCCCCAGTTAACTATGTGGGTTAGTCATGGAAAGAATATAACGCAACCCAATAGTTTTGAAACAAGGATTCTTTATGATGTTTATCTTTGAGGATGCACCAGTCGACACCAGAACTCGGAAGCTTGCTGCAGGTGTGCACGATGCCAGGATAGAGCTAGCCAAGGTTCAGTTTGAGCTAAAAATTAAGATCATAGAGCTTGAGTTGAGGTCCCAGCCTTTGACTCCACCAGAGGTCAAAGAGAAGTGTGTGGCCACTATCAAGGATGTAGTGGCAACAGTAGATGCTGCAGTGAAGGATTTCACTACGCTCTTCCAGCAATCGCTCGAAGTAGTTACCAACCTACAAGAAGATCCCAACCTTCACAGATTAGAAACTAAGATGAGGGAATTACAACAGAGGTACAATGAGGTCAAAGCGATGGCACGCACCATCGCCATTACAGAGAGGTTGTCAAAGCTGCAAGAAGCAGAGGCACTAAAGGAACAGATGGACATAGCATAGCATAGGGAGGCAGTGTTGAAGGCCAGATTGGGGCCTTGGCTAGATGAAGCCTATGTGCTCACGACCACCATTGAAGGAAACTTGGCGAACCTGCAGATAACATAGCAGCAAATCACGACAGGTAGCACAGGACTAGCAACAGAGCAGCTGGTGGAACAGGTTATGTAGGCGGTGACATAGTGTGCTGTTGAAGTTGCAGTGGTCTAGGTGGAGCTAGGAGGTCTTCACCATAAGATCTCTACACCAGCATAGTGACTCGGGGGCAAGTCACTGTATTTGTGTTGGGGTCCTGTTGGGAATGGGTCCCCTAAGGTCAATTTTGGGGTTAAAAGCCCAAGTTTTTGGGCAGAAAGCCCAAGTTTTTGTATAGGAAGGTAAAGTCTCCGCATTTTGTGGCCGCGGAGCGTGAGGATGTAAAGAGTCATAAAGGGTTTCCACCCTTAGTTTATGTAACTTGTGTTAGCTTTAAGAAATCCACCCATGGTCTGCAAACCATGGGATGTATAGAAAGGGAAGTCTTAGAAGAGTCTAAGGTAGTTTTTAAGTCAGTTCAGTTCAGTTGAGTCTTGTTATATTTTATGTAATGGGTTTGTGAGAGCTAAGAGAGAAGAGCCTTAGCATAGGAAAGAGGCTCTGCAGTTGTGTGTGCAAAGGCCTGGGGTAGAAGTCCACAACTGAGTGCACAGACTCCCACAGATGTGTGCGCAGGGTATTTGAAGTCTGTAACAAGGATCTGAACATCAATAAAAAGAATTATTCTATAATTATCTGTGTATGATCTGTTTTACATAGACATATGATTATGTTATGATGAATACTGGATTTATGTTTTAATGTTGTATTGATGCGTGAATCCATATGTTTTTCTTTGTTATATGAACACAAGTAAGAATATTTTTTTACACAATGATCATACTAACGCATGTGAAGTTATTCAATACTTAAGCTAATCTAGGTAAAAAGAGAAGTAAAGAGTAATTATAGAGGCATGTAAGTGCCTGATCCACCTATCTAGGGTACTGATGCAGGTGGTTGACGAACAATGAGGTGATAGTCTTTTATTAGACTAATGGTTAACTTTATAACCAATCAGATGTGTGATAATAGGTTCTTTACATGTGTTTACCTTCTAAGGGTCCTGCTTATCCTCACCAATCCCCTCCTGTCCCACCTTGACATTTCCTTTTGGTTGAGCACTTCAATCTGTACCATTGATTTCAAACCTCCAAATCCAACAGATATCGCGTCGTCTACTTTCAACTTACCCAGATGATCTCCACCATCGATATTACCCATCCAATCAAATGGTCATCATCCAATCTCGCGTGAATTCTTGTATGGTCGATATCAAATCGAGAGCGCGCGAGAAAAATGGTTTTCCTCGGCCATGTGTCGGCCACTAAGGCTAATCTTGCGGACTTGGAACAATACCATTTACCTCCTTTCAGGCGCGAGACATACCGCTTCTTGCTTATCAAATACAACCCACGTGCTTTAAACAATACTTTAAGGAAAAGTGCTTAAGGAAAGGTTTTTCACATTTAAGATCATTATTAACACTTAATACTAATTCGACTGTGATTTATGAATAAAATGTTATAAATAGAGAAAATACCTGATTAATTCCAGAACACTGATACACCAATACGAATGAACTTTTGCACCAGGATTAACACGCAACACCACACTTAATTCTTTATTCAACAAAATGTAAGCTACAGAGTCTTGGCCCTCTTGACTTGATTACAACAGTTTGTCTGACATATGTTCAATCTCAAACCCTATCTCTGTCACTCATATTCTCACTCACACACTCTTCTCTCAATCATCTAATCTCTATCATTACATTCTTTTTCTCTTTTATGAATCGAATCCTATCCTAACTGCATTAACAACTCAATCCTTATTTTAATCAATCTAACAACTAAATCTCTATCCTCAAGATCTATTACACACCTATATTAACAACTTATCTCTTAGTCTAAAAGTAATACAATATTATAATTATTACAATAATTGAGATAAATATTAATTCGAGAGATCCAACCCTCTTTACTAAAACTAACTTTGACCACTCAGGTCAATGAAATTCATCTCATTTTAGCCACAACATGTGAACATACAATCACATTGCTGGCTAAGTCTAGATGCTCTTGCATCAGAATCTCAAGGAAGAAAAGAATTCTTCATCAAACTTTCAGGGTTTACTCCATACTTCTACAACTCTGTTGTTGTTAACCAACTAGCATCCTCCACTAGTTATCCCTTCCACTTGACTAGATATTGAAAATAAACATGTCCTCTGGTTCTTTTGGATACTATTTTCTCCAAAACAGCTTCCACTTCTTTCTTGACCTTCTTTGGCATTTGTTCTTCCCAATTTAAATTTTGAACTTCATCTTCTGTAGGTTCCTTCTATAGCTCTGACTCTATCTCCTTGTATGGATACAAATCTACAACATTGAAAATATGTGATATTCTAATTTCTTCTGGAGATTCATTTTCATAAGCATTAGTTGAGAACTTCCTCACAATTTTGCATGGTCTTATCTTTTTCATCTTTAGTTTATTGTAAGTCCCAACAAGAAATATTTCCTTTCTCAAGTATACCATCACTAGATCTCCCACTTGGAATTCCTTTTCTCTCCTCTTCATATTAGCTCTTTGTTTGTATTTTCTACTACTTTCCTATAATCTATCTTTGAAATCTTCTTGTAGTCTCTGCATCTACTCTGCAAACTCTTCAGATTTTGCACTTCTTGTCTCCTGTTTAACCAAATTTCTGAGTTCATACACACCTAATGGATTCATTCCAAAAACAATCTGAAATGGACTCATCCAAGTACTTTGGTTTGGAGTGTTATTATAAGAAAACTCAGCTTGAGCAAGTGCTAAATCCCACTATTTAGGATTTTTATACACTAAACTTCTTAACATGTTTCCCAAGCTTCTGTTTATTACTTCAGTTTGTCCATCTATTTGAGGGTGATATGCTGAACTGAAACTAAGGTTGGCACCTAGTTTCTTCCAAAGAGTTCTCTAGAAATTCCCAACAAACTTTGTATCCCTATCAGACACAATACTTATAGGCAATCCATGTAACCTTACAACTTCTAAAAAAATAGATTAGCAATATTTGTTGCATCACTAGTCTTTTTACATGTAATGAAATGTATCATCTTGGAAAATCTATCTACCACAACGTAAATGGAATCCTTCCCTCTTTGAGTTCTAGGTAACCCCAAAACAAAATCCATACTAACTACATCCCATGGTCGGCCTGGTATTGGCAATGGCTGGTACAATCCTGTATTTTGGCTTCTCCCTTTAGTATGCTGACATATCCTACACTTCTCAACAAATCTCTTAACATTAGGTTGCATGTTTGGCCAATATTAAAAATAATTTACCTGAGCAAAGGTTTTGTCTTGTCCAAAGTGACCAAATAATCCTCCACTGTGTTTCTCCTTGATTATGTTTTCCCGGATAAAACATTTGGGAATGCATAATTTGTTACCTTTAAACAATAAACCTCCTTGGATAAGATAATCTAACCACTGACTTCTGTTATGAACTATTGGATTTTGTACAACTGCATAGACATCTTTGAATTCTGCATCATCTTTATACATATCAACCATTTCTTCAAATCCTACAACACCAAATTTTAATTCTTGTACAATTAAATTTACCCTTCTTAAAGCATCAACAACTTTGTTCAACTTACCACTTGTGTGTTTTATCACAAAAGTGAAACTGTGTAAAAACTCTACCCACTTGGCATGTTTATGGTTCAATTTTGGATGGTTGTTTATGAACTGTAATGCATAATTGTCATAATATAATACAAACTCCTTTGGTAGCAAATAATGTCTCCATTTTTTTAAAGCTTACACAATAGCATAGAATTCTTTATCATAATAAGAATACTTCTTCTTATCTTCATTTATTTTTTCACTAAAGTAGGCTATTGGTCTCTATTCCTGACTCAAAATTGCTCCAATTGCAACTCCATTAGCATCAATTTCAACTTGGAAAACTTTACCAAAATCAGGTAAAGCTAAAACTGGTTTCTCTGTAATTTTCTTCTTCAGCAACTTAAAATTTCTGTCTGCTACTTCTGTCCACTTGAATGGTTGATTAGTCTCTTTGATTGTTTCAATAATTGGTGCACAATTCTGACTAAAACCTTTGATAAAATTTCTATAAAAACTTGCAAGACCATGAAAGCTTCTTACTTCAAATATGTTTCCTGTAGTAGGCCAAATCCAAATTGCTTAGACTTTCTATGGATCCATTTTCAAACCTTCTTTAGAAACTACAAATCCCAAATAGATTAATTCTTCTTTCATGAAACTACATTTCTTTAAATGTATCAGCAGTTTCTCTTTCTGTAGAGTTCTTAAAACCAACTTAAGATGCTCTAGATGTTCTTCTTTGCTTCTACTGAAAACTAAAATATCATCAAGATAAACAATGACAAACTTACTTGCATATTCCTTCAAGACTTCATTCATTAATTTCATGAATGTGCTAGGTGCATTAGTGATTCCAAAAGGCATCACTAACCACTCATACAAACAACTATTTGTTTTAAATGCAGTGTTCCATTCATCTCCTTCTCTAATCCTTATTTGATGATATCCACTTTTCAAATCTATTTTAGTAAAATACCTTGACCTACTCAAACAATCCATCAAATCATCCATGCGTGGTAAAGGAAATCTATATCTGATTGTAATCTTGTTTATGGCTCTGGAATCTGTACACATATGCCATTCACCACTTTTCTTTGGACTGGGTATTGTTGGTACAACACATGGACTAAGACTCTCTCTAATCAATCCCTTATCCATCAGTTCTTGCACTTGTCTTCCAACTTCTGAATTCTCTTGAGGAGTTAACCTGTATGCTGCTTTGTTTGGCAAACTTTCTCAAGGTATTAGATCAATATGATGACTAATACTCCTAATTGGTGGTAATTCATTTGGTAGCTCATCCACAATAATATCAACACAATCATTCAATAGAATTTTGAATTCTTTAGGTAAATCATCTAAGTTTGTGGAAGTCAAAATTACCTTCGGTCTCCTTATGACAGCAAAATGCATTTGCTCATCCTTCTTGACTTATTGCAGCAATTCTTTCCCACTCATCAGCATACCACTGTTTCCAGGCGCTTCTTTGCCTACTTCATCCTTTAATGGCAGCAGTGTATGTTTATTTCCATCCTTCTCAATAGTGTAAGTATTTCTTCTCCCATCATGAATATATTTCCGATCAAACTGCCAAGGTCTTCCCAGCAATACATGGCATACATCCATTGGCATTACATCACAAAATATCACATCCTTATAAGTACCATTCTGTATCTCTACCTTGCATTGTTCTATTACAATAAACTAATGTGCTTTTTCTAACCATGATACTTTGTAAGGAGTAGGGTGTGCTATTTTCACTAGTCCTAACTTGTCCACCATTTCTGTAGAAACAAGGTTACAGTGCTTCCACTATCAATTATCACTTTGCAACATTTTCCCTTGAACTTGCATGTAGTTATGAATAAACTCTTTCTCTGAGTTGGTTCTGCTGTCTCTTTCTTTGCCTTAAACAATATCCTTTTCAGCAACAAGGATTCTCCTGCTTCAGGAGATTCTTCCTTGTCTCCAATTTGAGCTTTTTCTTCCTTTGCCTCAGCCACATTCACATCTCTCTGATTTCTTGCTTTATTATGAGGACAGTCCCATGATCCATGTCCCCATTCTCCACATGTATAACACCAAATTTCTCTTCCTCGGCCTTTCCTCTAGGTGGAAATCTTCCTCTATTAAAGTCTCCTCCCTATGGTGGTCTACTACTTAAACTTCTTGCTTCACTCTGGTGATGCTGAAATCTTGGTCTAGTAGTCCCTCTACCTCTTGCTAAACTCTCTCTTATGTTCCTTTGAGTTTGCTTCCTCAACATCTCCTCTTCTACCTTCAAAGCTACTTGATAGGCATCTTCAATTGTATTAGGACTCAGCAAGATGATTTCATCTTGTATGTCATATCTCAATCCATTGATATACCTAGCTACCTTCTCTTCATCATCCTCTGCATGTCCTGCTCTAATGTTTAGCTTATAAAACTCTTATATATATTCTTTACCTGTCATTCTTTTTTGTCTCAAGTTTTTTAATTGTCTAAAAATATTTAACTGATAATCTTTTGGCATAAATTTAGCTTTCAATTTACTTACCATTTTATCCCATTGTTTGATCTTGGACTTCCCTTTTCTTGCTCTAGATGTTTCTAATTCATCCCACCAGATCGCTGCATGACCCTTCAATCTAGTAACTACAAATTTCACCTTCCTTTTGTCATCAACCTCCTCCTCATAGTCAAAATACTTGTCTAACGAACTGATCTAGTCCATCAACTCTTCTACATTGATATTACCATCATACAAAGGTATTTCCATCCTTGGTCTTCCACTTGCTTTGGCCAACACCTTGAGAACTTTGGCAGCTTCACTTTCAACCTCTTCTTCTTCCTCAGAAGATTCTTTTGTCACACTAGCATCTCCTTCATCAGTTGCTCTCCTCTAAGCAGTCTCCATTATCTCCATCCTTGTACACAGACTCCGGATCTGATCCAGTTGAATTGCATTTGCTACAGGCCTTCCCCGACCTATGCCAGCTCCTCTCCTCGGTGACATGTTTACGGTAGCAAACTTAATCTCTATGCTCTGATACCAAAATGATGCAGGCGGTTGACGAACAATGAGGTGGTAGTATTTTATTAGATTGATGGTTAACTTTATAACTAATCAGTTGCGCGCTAATAGGTTCTTTACATGTGTTTTCCTTATAAGGGTCCTGCTTATCCTAACCAATCCCCACTGGTCCCACCTTGACTTTTCCTTTTGGTTGAGTGCTTCAATCCGCACCCTTGATCTCAAACCTCCAGATCCAATGGATATCGGGTCATCCGCTTTCAACTTACCCGGATGATCTCCACCATCGATATTACCCATCCAATCGAACAGTCGTCACGCAATCTCGTGCAGATTCTTGCACGGTCGATATCAAATCGAGAGTGTGCAAGAAAAGTGGTTTTCCTCAACCACGTGTTGGCCGCTAAGGCTAATTGCGCAGACTTGGAATAATACCATTTACCTCCTTTTGGGCATGTGAGATACCACTTCCTGCTTATCAAATACAACCCACGTGCTTTAAACAATACTTTAAGAAAAAGCACTTAAGGAAATGTTTTTCGCATTTAAGCTCATTATTAACACTTAATACTAATTCGACTGCGATTTATGAATAAAGTGTTATAAACTTAGAAAATACCCGATTAAGTCCAGAATGCTGATACACCAATACGAATGAACTTCTACGCCAGGATTAACATGCAACACCACACTTAATCCTTTATTCAACAAAATGTAAGTTACAGAGTCTTGGCCCTCTCGGCTCAATTACCATGGTTGTCTGACCTATGTTCAATCTCAAACCCTATCTCTGTCACTCAAATTCTTGCTTACACACTCTGTTCTCAATCATCTAATCTTTGTCATTACATTATTTTTCTGTTTTATGAATTGAATCCTATCCTAACTGCATTAACAACTCGATCCCTATTTTAATCAATCTAATAACTAAATCTCTATTCTTAAGCTCTGTTACACACCTATACTAACAACTTATCTCTTAGTCTAAAAGTAATAAAATATTCTAATTATTACAATAATTGAGATAAAGATTAATTCGAGAGATCCAACCCTCTCTACTAAAACTGACTTTGACCATTCAGGTCAACGAAATTCATCTCCTTTTAGCTACAACATGTGAACATACAATCACATTGTTGGCTAAGTCCAGATGCTCCTGCATCAAGTACGCAAAGGATGATCATATACCTTCGCAGAGATCTGAAGGACGAATAAGAGAAGTATATCGATAAGCCCTAAAAGGCTTATCTACCTGAACGAAGAAAGGTTTAAGGTAATAAATGACATCACTACCATCTCTCGGTGCAGAAACTTGGTTCCTGCATCCCCCCATACTGCTTTGGGTGAGACTTCAGTCTATGCTCCATAGATTGATGCCGAAAGGGACAGTAGTGTATGGATTTTCTTGGCTAATTAACATTGAACCTGGGTGAGGTCCCATCAAGCCAACAAGATTACCCAATAAGACTCTTCTACTGGCTCTATTATTCTAGCTTCTATCATTTTTGCCAGCTCTTTGCGCATATTCTCCTTATACTTAGGATTTAGATGGTAAGGTCTCTATTTTATGGGCTTCACATCGGGCTTTAAGGTGATCTTCATTACTCCCAAATCCCCTACTATTCCTTTCAGGTCCGAGAACTTGGTGGGAAACAAGTACTGGTATTCGTGTAGCAATTCCTCCACTTTATCAATTGTATCTTCGTCCCAATAATCACCTATCTTTGCAAACTTAGGTTGCGGATCAGACCCAATGTTTACTTGCCTAGTCTTCAATGGTTCTATTATATCAAGGTTCGTTTCTTTGGCTCCTTCAACCTCGTGCTATCCTTTGGCCTCTGGAATTTTGATCTTCTATGGATCCTCTTCTTCTTCTTCTACAATCTCATTGTAGCATTCCATCACATGGCGTAGCTGTGTATTCTAGTTTGGTTGAACCCATTCTATCGTCTCTTCAGGTGTTTTAAAGATAGCCACCTTAATTTCCTGGAGCGCTTCATCAATGCATTCAAATCCATCCTCAAAGATGAAAGTTAACAAGAAAATTTCCCTCAATATATCCCATTCGAGCATCCCATGGCGTAACTCTATTTCCAAGTACCAATTCATTGGAATGGTATCTAAGGTGTGACAAAAGATATGCACCCATTCCGTTTGTGTCTCTTCTCCCTAAGATTTAGTCCATTGCACCAAATTCTCGTGTAGATCATCCTTTCTGCTATATTTTGTATTCATACCGGTATTAGCATATCCAAACCTCAACTTCATCATTCTCTTGTATTCCTTCCACTTAGTGAAGCTATCCTTATGCATACCCCACCAACAGGCAGGCGTAGTGTGCAGTGCCAACTCGAGTGCCTAGAAATGATGCTCTTTCAGCACCTCCCTTTCAAACTTATCCAAAAATAAACTAACATCATCTAAGCCATCATAATGTGGAAGATTCCTTACCTCTGCTAATACGCACTACAGCGATTTTGTCATCATATTGCAACATAGCATGGAAACTTCATGCAATACATTCTGCCAGTGTTCAGGCTCTTCATTTGAATATGAGGTATAGTAGCTATCTCTATCCCATGCAATTCACCCATCTGTAGTAGGATTGATCCAATCTTCATCACACAAAGTAATCTTATATATTTGATCCAAGTCATCATCCTCCACATAGTCGCAAACTGGTTCAGTGTAGCATGCTCCCTCAGCAGGGTCAAGTGGCACAATAACCCTAAGCGCCTTCTTCTCAAATTTCATCCTTCGCTTCTTTAGATTAATTACCGCATCCATATTAAAGGCCCAATTGATTCCTAGTAGCATAGGGTAAGGATTGTTGTCATCCACTATTTCAATTACTTCAAAATCGACCAGAGCGCTTGCTCCTTCAATGTCTACTATTACCCCATACAGGTGCCCCATAGGAATGATCTTCTATTGATTGGACATGCGTAGTTTTATAGGAGACTATTGTAGCGCAGGTCTCCCAATCCTCTCCCATGTATGCTTAGGTAGTACATTCACATCAGAACCCAAATCCAGGATGACTTGATCCATTTCATACTCCCCAATCTATGCAGTCAGCCTCATCTCACACAATGTCTACTTCTTATGTTTACCCAATTTCCTTACAGTGCATTGTTCTGAAGGAATCTTAATTTTTCCCATACAATTGTCGATTAGCTCCTAGATCCCTTCCATTTCCTTCTTATCTCTTACAGCTTCATACAAGTTTTCATAAAAGTGGCTAGTAGCGAGTGATGAGCACTAGTATTGTAGCAAGGATGCTGCAACTCCTGGGCTACCAGCTTTACTTATCAAACCGGGGTTCGTACAAACTTGGAGATGACAGTGCTACATGCACAAGTAGAAGTGAAGGTCCTGCCTATTGTCACTTGTTCATCTAGCAAGAGACCCCAGGGGTTCCAAGCCAGACTACTATAGAGTGAGAAGAAGCTTGATTCTTTGATGGAAGAAGAGCAAATCTATTCTAAGAGAACTACTCTACTACAGTAATGAAGAAAACAAAATGTAATGATAAATCACACCATATCCTAATTAACCATTTAAACAGCTAAACTAAGAAGAATTGCTAAATCAACCCTAACCTAATGCTGCTATCTAAGTTACAGAAGTAAAGACCATCAAACCAAACTAATGTGTAAGCAAGGAAACTAAACTAAGTCTGTTTTCCCATTTTTGGTATTTTGGTAAAATCAAGCATGCAAGGAGTCAAGTGGAAGAGCAAGCGAAGATCGAAATTAGTGAAAGGAGGACGTAACAAAGCAGAAGTGCATAGGACCCATTGGATCGATCAACGAACAGTAAAAATGGAAGATGAGCGGCAGTGATCTTATCACAGGATAATACGTGAATAGATGGACGAACATGACTAATTAGAAGATGAATGGTGAAGATCTTATCGCGGAGGTTAAGTGAATAGATGGACGAACAGCGTTAATGGGAGATGAATGGTGGAGATCTTATCGCGAAGGTGAAGTGAATAGATGGACGAATAGGGTTAATGGGAGATGGATGGTGGAGGTCTTATCGTGGAGGTGAAGTGAATAGATGGACGAACATGGTTAACGAGAGATAAATGGCAGAGATCTTATCACAGGAAAAATGTGTGAAATGATGGAGTGGGTTTTCGTAGGTGGTAAGCAGTTTCTCATGTGCCTTCAAGGCTGTAAGCGGAATTCCAAAATTTTACACGATTAGCCTAAATGGGTGACACATAACATCAGAAAACCATTTTTCTTGCATGCTCTTGGGCGGATATCTGTCGTGCAAGAAGCCGTGCAAGATTGCGCGATAACCATTAGATCAAGCTAGATAGATTGATGGCAGAGATTTGGGGTGCATAAAGTATTGAGAGGATGCGATAGCTGTTGGATCAAGCTAGATAGATCGACGGTGGAGATTTGGGGCGCATAAAGTATTGAGAGGACGCGATATTCATTGGATCAACTAAACAGATCGACAATAGAGATTTGGGGTGCATAAAGTCAAACGTTGAAATGAATACATGTGCCGGTAATGGTGATTGGCCAGGTTTGTTGTGGATGAGATGGTAAAGAGATCTACGTATAATCTTATTAAGACGTGAGTTATTGGCTCATGCTTAAGCATTTCATGTTGAAGGAAATGAGGATGTGAGTGAGATCTATTATAGAAAGAGAGTGATTAAAGATGATAACAATAAAATGAACCAAGTACTAAATCAAGACAACAAACTCCAAAGCTCATGCAATAACTAGAAATCTGAAACAAAACCAATCTACTCTACCCTGTTGTAATGGAAATGCAGCTACTTAAGCAAATGATCAATTAAACCATGATTCTATGCTAGCATACATGTACAATAATGAGGGGCCTTAGCAGCTAGGGTTGGGCGCTAACCCAAGAGCTTCAGCCCTCTGAGTTAAATCATTATTGGCTCAAAACAAAACTCATTCTTATTATCAAAACAATGGATTACGTCAACAACTATCACAAGCCTTGCAACTCGAAAATAAAGTAAATTTTTACAATAAAAAGTCTAACCCCCACTAAGGTCCTAAGCCTCTCTACTTATATGATTTAAGTCTACAATGACTTCCTTAAAATTAGAGAGGCTTGGCTCCCAAACTCAAGATAACTGGTGCTTTGACTTTCACTTGCTCAGCTACCTTCTAGTCCTCATGATTTGGCTAGTTGCACTCCAAGCTATTGAAGGAATATTCGAATGGAGGGGTAGTAAATGCGGAGGATTTACCTCCTATAATTCCTCTCCCTTGTCCCATTCTAGTTTTGACCAAGCTCTTTGCAAAAATTCATTGTTTTCATCCTTTAATCCTGCGTTACATGAACATTAGACCACAAAGCAAAATATCCAACTCTAACTCATATCATAAACAAAATATAATCAAAAGTATGCAATAAGTTGTGAGAATAGTTGGTTTGACTAAGCTAGGAGGTGAATTGAGGCCCATGTAATTACCCAATGATGAGGCTCATCATCACCCCCTACTCAAAGTGTTGCTCATCCTATGAGCAACTTAGTCAATGTCCATGTCCTTCATGGCTCTGGTAACCTCTCTGACATCCCATGCATCTACTATGGTCTCTTCTTCTAGTTCATAGAAGCCTACTTTCCTTTCTACTTCTTCCCGCTACCTCTTTTAATCTTCTTCTTTTCTCCCTTCTAGCATCCCTAGGAGTAGTGGTGGACTGAGTCTTAGGCTTATCCAATTGACCTTCAACCTTTACAATGATTGCTTATACATAGGTGTCCTATTGAGTGCCTCTCTCAACCTTTTAGGGGAGTGATATTCTCTAGTCTTCAAGCTAAGTGGAAGTGTGTTCCATCTCCTAAAGCAAGCATGTATACTATAATCTCCTAGCAGCTTAAACATATCCTCAAAATGTGAAATTTCTTGCTCTTGGGCAGCAAGATATCTAGGTGCCAGCTGAGGATCATTTTCAATTAGATTATGGGTGTTGATTAGGGCCATGGGATTTGATTGTTCATCTCTGATGAAAAGAGGTTCATTTTTCTCTCTGGCCAATATTCTTTTCACCTCTGCAGCCCTTGACTCCTCATGGTTCATCCATGATGCCAAAGCCATTAATTGTAGATCTCCTAGCTCAGCATTAGGATCCCAAACATTCATGTCTGTGAGGGCCATGTTGTGCAAGTAAAACTCAGCCATTTTGGCCCTATCCTCTAGTGTACTTTGGTCACAAAGATTAATAAACTACCTGTAGTCCTGAAATGGCATGGTGCCCCTTTGTGCTAGCGTTTTAATATGAAATTGCAGCCATTGTTCTCTGAGGTAAAGAGCATAGGATTTAGCTAGCATCCTACACTGTATGGCCTCCAAGGAGAGGTTGACCATACATGCTAGTTGGTTTTCCCTTTCCTGTAGTTGTCCTCTTAGCCATGCATTTTCCATCTCAAGTCGATCTCTCATTATTGCTTCTCTTTCCCTTGGTGTAGGGGAACCTTCAATATCAATAGGGATTTTTTTTATATATTTGCGGCTTCCCTTGTTTGATTCTTGTGCTCTTTCTTGTTCTGAAATATAGAGGGTTTTGCCTCCTTATTTTCCCTTTTTGCTTGAGTGGGGTGCTGAGAGCAGTGAAGGCAATTGTTGCCTCCCTCTCAGGGGCCTCTGGAGACACCCTAGGTGACTCCTCCTTGTGTTCTTCCTGTTAGCCTCCTGCTGCAGCAGGTTACTCATATTTCATGATTGACATTTACAGGCCAAATATGTCATACTTTGCATGCTTCAATGCTCCATATTTGCTAAACAGTCACCAAGGAAAGAATGCTACTCAAAGTTCATCTACTGCATTCCAATTTTGAAGAGTCATTCCAGTTTTGTAGAATTTTCAGCTAAAGGGAGGTCCAAACAGCCTAATCTTGGTCTCCCTAGGTTTCAATTTCCTATTTTAGAATATAGAGAATGAAAATCTATCCAAACAGCTTAATCTTGGTAGATTCTTAGATAGGTAGAGAATCAAAAGAGCCCAACTGCTTAATCTGGGTAGTTGGAAGAAATAAGGGTAGTTTGTAGATAGGAAGGCATAAAAAGAAAAAATTGAAATGTTGGGTCTGCAAGTCTAAGTGCACCCAAACCAAAAGAAGAAAAATGTTAGGTAAGTAGGCTGGGTAAGTAGTTTTGAGGCTGCAGAATCTTGGCTTCTGATAAAATTCTATGTTTTCAAAGTATCATCTCTAGTCAGGTCACAGTCATCAGGTAGTTTCATGTGGAGGAGCTCAAATCAGGCATAACTAACTTCCCTTTCTTACTCTTCCCCAAATCATTGACTAATTTCCCCAAAGCGAGGTCAAGATCTCCTTGATATCTCTTTAGTTTCATCATTTTCCATGTCATTAGCCTTGGTGAAGATCTGCTTCACTCAAGGAGGATCCATACTTTCTCTACAAAGCTCTATCTCCCCTTTGAAGCCTAATATCTCTGAAACTTAGCGCTTTCTTGTCATTTCCATATTAAAAACTAACATTATTATTTAACTCCCTAGATTTTCCCCATCCCCATACTAAAGCTATATAAATAATCCCCTTATGTAAATATTCCCTCCCGCTGGTTGAAATATAACCATAAGTGCTTCTCTGGGAATTACTAAGTCACCTGGACTTTAGTAAGAACCCTCCTTCTGCATAAATTTCCATTCCCAGGTGTTTGGACCACTTCCAAAACACAAAGAAAACCCTTTCCAAATGCAAAAACCCCCCCCACCACGCATTTTCTTTGGAAATTATTAATGTTTGTTTAATAAATTTCCAACGTGCCAAAACCCATTAACCCTTAACCTAAAGTTCTAAACCCACCCGCACCGTGGAAAATTAAACTTTAACGTGCGCACTCTTCTATTAAACTCCGCGCATCTCCCTTTCCCGTTCACCGTCGGATCCCCCCCTCCCAGATCTGACGGCCCTTGTTCATATCGGGCGCCCTATTGGAGTGGTAGGTTACCACCCGATGTTCGACGGTTTTACCGTCGTACACCGGGACAGGTGGCGGCCTCCCATTACATCGGGCCGCCCATGACAGAAACCACATCCGTACCAAAGGCGGTCCGATGCACAGGCCAAAACCGCCCTCCCCTCACGTAACAGGACTGCCGCATCACCCTGCCACGTCGCCTCCACATCACCTCACACTGTCTGCGCACTGCCGACGTCACCCCGCTGTACTGCCACGTCACCTTGATGACGTCAGCATGATGATGTCATATCCGTACCAGAGGGCCCCACTGCTGATGTCAGCATGCTGACATCATCCGCCGTACAGCTGACGTCATGCTGACGTCAGTAGCCAAAAAACGGAAAATTCGCGCAAGCGCGAAAGTCGAGCTTCGGAGCTCCGGAATGAGAAACGGAGGCAGTTTTCGATGCGCGATTAGCACAAAGCGCTAATCGCGCATCGCTACGGGAAATAGGCCATATTGGGGAATCTTTAGGGAATCTTTTGATTCCTTGGCCCTTTTTGCACCGAAAAAGCCCGAAAATGCCTGATTTTGCCAAATTTAGTGTATTTGAAGACAAAGAGAGACCAGGAATAAAGATTAAAGAGTATCAGATCAAATATGCATACAAAAAACATGTTGAAGAGTATCAGGAGGCGGCGAAGACCATCAATGTAGCGGCAAAGTGTATCAGAGAAGATTTTCTCAGGGCTCAAGGAAAATCCAACATTAAAACGAAAGCTCTAAAAGTCAAGAAGCAATTGAAGATGCATTGAAGGCTCACCAGCACAAATGACTGCACATTAAACTCACAGGGGATCAGTGGACCAGAACTCAATGCACCATTATGACAGAACCTCTGCACTAAGCCACACAGGACACCTCATCAACTCAACTTGATTCAGCTGCCTCTGGCGCAGCCCAAAGGACTTACTTGCATTTAATTCCAGCAACAATTAGGTTTTTAGAAAAAACTTTTTCCCACAGACCTGTTTAGGTCGGTTGTAATAAATGACTTCAGATATTTTGCTTATATATACCACCCTAAAAAATGGAGTAGGGGTTGGTTGGTTGGTTGGTTGGTTGGTTGATCAATAGCTTGATCTTTGTTATTCCGATTTTTCTCTCAAGCAGAGACTCGCACTGTAACTGTGATGCTTTCTATAATCAAAGACTGTTGAAAGCATGGATTCTGAAACTGTCTGCTGTGTTTGAATTGGCCGAGGAGTGACTATGGAATTCCTGTGCTTCTACATGGTTCAATAAGTGTTTCTTAACTATGTTAGTTTTTCATGTTTGTTTTATCATCATTCCGCCATCTAAATTGCAGAAAAGAAGAATAGTTTAGGATTTTCTTAGCTGCACCTTAGGCTCAATTTCTGCAATTTTTCATGTTTTCATCAAGAATAGTTATGAACATGCATACTTAAATGATATTGTTTACGTTGTTTCTTTCACTTATGAATGATAGTTTAGGAATTCTTAACTACTCCTAGACAACCATTCACTCACTTCCCCTCTCTGTCGGTTTGATGAAAGATTCTTAATTGCCTTTCATCCCTGACCATCATTCCATCCTTTTAGCAAATTGATAGTTGTTTCATGTGTGGCTATCCCGCTCCACAATCCTCTTGTGACCAAGAAAACGCAATAGCAAGCCTTAGTCCATGACTCCATGCCCAATGGTTTGAAACTTATCACACTTTACCTTGCCTCTCTGTTTGGAATTATCTTCAATACATGCACCTTCCATCCAAACAAAACAACAAAAGCCCTGAACCCAACAGCTAGCCTAAAATCATCATCATCAAAGTTAAGACATTAAGAGAGAGCCCTCTCTGGTTGCAGGTGGGCTAGAACCTACAATCCAAAGATTGGTTTGTGGTTACCTCGGTCGTATCCCTACAGGAGCCTAGGGACAACCTGAGTGATTACATAATGGCGACTCCGCTGGGGACTTCCTTAGATAATCTCACTAAACCAGTCTGCAGCTCCACAGAGGAAGAAACCGACCTTTGAAAGTTCGGTTGACCTGTGTTTTTAGAAAAATTTCCCAAAAAACATATTAGAAGCTAGCTCCTAAAAAGCAAACGCGTCATACACGATCAAACCCTAATCCTAATCGCCCAGCTGCTTTTGAAAATCCGAATTTAATCCCTAAGATCATTAGAAAACAAAAGCAACAAGAAGATCCAACTGCTGCGAGTCCTGAATCAGTTCAGCCAAGCGGTGTTCCCACCCCTGTCAAAGTTCTATTTCGGTCAACCCCAAGTTCCCTTGGTTCATCACCCCCTTCTCCAAGCAGCTCTTCCACCCCTCCATCCTATACTCCTACTACCACTACTACTCCTTCTACCCCGGTTGTTCCTCTTATCCCAGTTGCCCCAGTTTTTCCACTTATCCCTATTAACACGGCTAATAGATATGCGCCCTTACAGCTGCCTGCTAATCCCAGGGCTATGCCTTAGGACTACCAGACAAAAATTACCTATTTTGATGGCACAAACTCCTGCACCACCCTACAACATACAAAGAAAATACAGGATTACTTCGAGAGTTATGAAATTGATGATGACAGTGTGAGAATGAAGATTTTTGTTCAAAGTTTGACCCGTGATGTCAGAACCTAGTTTAGGGCACTCACACCAAATTCCATATTAAACCCTGAAGCCTTATACCAGACATTTATCATCCGATGGGAGAAAAAGAAAGATCCCCTACACATACTATCTGAGTATGATACTATCAAAAGGGGACCTCAGGAAACGGTTTTGGATTATTGTGCAAGGTTTAATAATGTTTACAATGCAATACCACAAAATTTAATACCTCCACCTGATCTCGCTTTATAAAAATTCCCTGATGGCTTTGATGCCGATATGGCATATTAGTTAAGGGAAAGAGACCCTCAAAGCCTTGCAGAGATGTAAGATGTTGCTGTTAGTGTGGAGGAAAATCTGATTGCCAAAAGAAACAGAGCCAGAACTGAGAGAAGAACCACCTTCAAGGAAGAACCCTCAGCCTTCGATCAGAAGCTAGATGCTATTATCAATGGTATCCACAGGCTGGGAGACATAGTAGACAATGTTGAGAGGAAAACTTCATGGGAAGGTCAACAGCCCAATGCCATAAGGAACCCGAATTTCAGAAAAACGCAAAACACAAACGCTGGAAGGGCCAGTCCCGACCATGATATTAGGCCTCCTTTCCAAGAAAACTATGCGGAGGCATCTACATCCAGTGAGCCCACAGATGGGATTCATATGAACCTGATAGATTCGGAAAATGAACAGCAAATCTTTCTCACTGACGAGGACCGAGAATACCCTGATGTAAAACAATTTCACACTAAGTCGGGAGAGTCTTTTGATTTCAAACAAGGCTATGATACTGCTGTGTATGAAGTACATAAACAATATAAGTTGAGAACAAGGACCATTGATGTCCCTGCATCTAGCAGAACAAAAGATACCAAACAGCCCAACAAAATTAAAGACAAACTCACCATAACAAATCCGGCTGACAACTCTGTCCCAAACCCGCATCAGGTAATTGTGGAGGATATAACAGACACACAGCTTCCTATTGATCGGCCTTTACCTTCTTCCTCCCCAAAATAAAATCTGAACGGCACTCTGAAAAATCCTCCCAAAGCAGAAATACCGCAAACTGTCATTCATCATAACATTGACATTCCTAAAGAAAACATAAAGAGTGTGCCCGAAAAAGAGAAACCTGCTCCTATCAATGCCAAGAACTCATTGGAAAAACCATTCAGTTTAGAAGCAGAGATTGGAAAACTCAAAATATCCATTCCCCTCTCAGAACTTGCCAAACATGATGTATACAGGCAACAAATTCAAAGGTCACTTCAACTACCAGAGGTCAGGGATGATGTAAACGTTTTAGACGATACCCCTGAGCTTCTATTTGGTCCAGAAGTTAACAGAAAATCAACATATGGACCTGTTCCATCGTTTTATGTCAGTCTGCACATACATGACAAAATATTGCATAATTCTATGTTTGACTCGGGTGCCTCACATAACCTTATGCCCAAAGCTGTAATGGAAAGATTGAACCTTGATGTCACAAGACCATACAAATATCTATATTCCTTTGACTCAAGTCAAGTCAAATGTTTAGGCTTGATTAAAGACCTGTGCGTGTCTCTAGTCCAATTCCCCAACAAGACAATCCTAATGGACGTAGTAGTTGCTGATATTCCCACAAAGTATGGCATGCTCCTATCAAGATCATGGGGAGCAAAATTGCAAGGATCCCTTCAACTTGACCTCTCTTATGCCACTATATCTATCTTTGGGAAACCAAAGAGACTATATAGAGAAACATTAATGAAGTATGTGGTAAGCAGTGAGGACAAGCCCCAAAATTTTCCAATTTACTCAATCCATTCTGATATGGATTCTTTCATTTTATTTAATGATAACACCAGTCCTCCAACTGATGATAAGCCGTTATCTTTGGAACAAGAAACATACATCAATGAGGAATCGGTTGCCAATACCCAGGAAATTGTCTCAACAGTCAAGGCAACTAGCAAACAGCGAGAAGAACATCCCGAAACAGAAATTGTAAGTCTCCCCAATCCTCAAAAAACTGAAACTCTCAATACAAACCTCAAACAAGAAAACACATGGTATTTAGAGTTTGATGGTTCTGTCAACAAGTTAGGAGCAGGGGCGGGATTATGGATTTACAATACACAGGATAATCACGCAGAACGCCATGCCTATAGACTAAATTTCAGATGTACAAACAACATGGTAGAGTATGAAGCTCTTCTCTTAGGCCTTAAACTGCTCAAAGTCCTAGGAGCTACAAAAGTGTCCATCCTAGGTGACTCCGATTTGATTATACAACAAATGAAAGATAACTTTGTTACCAATGATAGTAGAATGAGAGCTTACAGGGCTGCTGCCACCGAAATACTCAATTCTTTCAATGAATTCAAGCTCGCCAAAATTTCAAGAGATCATAATATTCATGCCCACAGTCTAGCAACTTTTGCT
>APFE030479989.1:124667-141597 GCA_000404065.3 Pinus taeda | reverse complement strand
TGTGCCCCATAAAATCCCTCTATTGTTATTTTTGTGGCTTTATATTATTATTGTTAGGTCGGCTGGGTTATATTGTGGCTCCTTAGACTCCTATATATAGAAAGGAGGTTTTTTCATTTATATCATCAAAGAATTGTTCATTTATGTAATGTAAAGGAGGTTTCCCCCTCGAAGAGGCCGAATTCTAAGGCATTGATCTATCTTTTCTATCTTTTCTTGAGCTGGTTTCATAACACCTAGTTTAAGGCTTCTTCTATGCAAGATTAGTGACTAATTTTTGTCTCGTCCCATGTATTTTCCTAAGAATCATGTTTTTTGTGCAAAAGTATGAGGGTTGAGACCCTAAGAAGATGACCTGTGACATATATGTGTCAGGAAACACTCCTCAAGTTTTGTGCACAAATGTTATTGTGGGAATAAAGGCCATAGAGTATGTCTGGAAGGTTGGACAAAGGTGCACTGTAGGGAAGATGTGAAGTGCTTGTATTGAAGTGAAGATCATTGAAGTTTCGAGTTGTTGTAAAGGTCTGTCATAAATGTATTGGAAAATAGTCTTTGTGTCGTAGTATAGTGAACAAGGGGAAGACTTGTTACTCTTAAGAGGGTAGCTTGATGGAGCCCTAGATCAGATATTTCATGGTTGGAAAATCAATGATAAGAGGGTTAGTTATTGTGACCTACTTCAATGGTTTTCAAGTGGGAAATATCAATGATAAGAGGGAAAATTGTTGAGCTCTAGGTCTGTCATTCTTGGAGTAGCCACAAGATATCAAGAGGGCAGATTTATGGAAGCCCTAGTTCTATGATTTGGAGCAGCATATCGAAGATCATAGGGAAGCTTGAAGAAAACTCTATGAGTTGATTATTTTAGAGGAGCAGGAGAGAAGCTAAAGGGTAGATTGTTGAAGACCTGAGATCAATCATCCTTCGAGCAACAAGAGTGATTGATAGAGACAAATTGATGACTAAATAGGCAAGAATATCTAAAGAAACATAACTACTTGTGAGAAAACGAAGAGGTGGAAAAGGACATACCAGATGTGTTCAAGGTATGTGGACTGAAAGGGATGAGTGAGTGCTCCTTTAGTAATTAATACATGTACTATATTCAAGGAAATATTGGTAGTCATAAGTTGTTAACTCCAAGCCCTAGTTGTCCTTGTATCATGGCTATATGTAAAGCCCGTGATCCCTGGTATGGAAGCCCTACATTTTTTGTATTAAAGTTTGTAATATAACAAATTTTGTGTTAAAAATTGTCTTGTCCACTCAGTTGATTCACTACTATATCTTTTCCATTCTGAAAAGAGATAGTGTTATGGTATTTCAATGTTTTTGTGATCATGTCTTAGACTCAAACCTAATTAATCAGGTGATCAAATTTTAGCTCAAAAATGACAGTGCCTAGAAAATTTTGAAATTGGCTTCAAGTCGAAGTTCTCGTTGCTTTGAATCCAACAACATTCATTTCACCTCAATATGACACCTTATGCTCAAGTTATTGTGTTCTGATCATTTGGTCCAAAAACTAAAAAATTAGTAGGGTTGTTGGTTGGGAAACTGACTAGGCTTCCATATAGCTAACATCATCTAGGGTGATTATGAAAGTATGGACCAATTAGGTGCTAGCAAGTGGCATCTCCTAGTTCATTTGTTTGGGATCAAATTTGGTTGATTTTATTTGGCCCAATCATGGGATTCCACATGGCTCAATCATGGGCTACCAAGAGGCACCTCCGGAGCGCACTAAAATTTTGGTATGGTCAGATAGAGGCCCAGCCAGGATTCGAACCCCTAACCTATAGTTTAACATTGTAACACCTTACCACTAGGCCTCATGGTGGGTCTTGATAGTCATAGTGTTGGACTATTATTTAAAGTTTAATTGGAGCATGTTTGTGGAGGAGGGCCCGGGTGGTCGACCCTAAAACCTAGTCAACTGAATGTCACGTAACCATAGATCAGTGGAGAAGGGATAGGAAATCACCCTCGAGTCCTGATCACAACCTCCCACAGAACCATAGGAATTATGGGAAGGGTCCAATGGATAAAGGGCCCAGTGGAAGCTCCAGGATTTGGTCTCATGCACCTACATAATATGATGGGGAAGGCCCTAGGCAGAGGGATCTTACGGAGGAGGATAACCCCTAGTTTTTGTTACAACCATGTGACCTGGGCATGAAATTTAAGGGGTTCTAGCAAAAAGGGTGAGTCATTGGCCCGACCCTCAGCCCCGTGGGAGTTAATATGACCACAACATGGAAATTAAGGTGCTAAGTTGGTGGGGACGAGTGTTAAGGACCAGCTCACAACCACATGGCCCATGTGGCCTAATTTTTTGTGCATAGGGGTTATTAGGAAATTTAATTTTCCAACAAATTGCATCGTCAGAGGGAGAATTTTTCTCCTTCGCAGCGAAAAACAAGGCAAATTTGTAGTACAATGAGACTCTTAGTCCAATTTGTAGGATGGATAACAACAAAACTACATGGAGAGCTTGTAGAGCAATATCTTTGGGACTTTTTATCCTTTTGGAGCTCAAGAAGAGTCTACCTATGGGTTTTTGGACATTCTAGATCCAATGGTTAGCTCTATTTTCTGATTTGAGCACATATAAATGTACTTTTTACAGGTTCAAGTTCGTGGGTGTATGGATCAATCAGTGTTTTGGAGCAATTCTTCAAGGTATTTGATCATGGGGAAAGGTTTGTAGGAGTTTTATTACCTTCAAAAGTTTACTTCAACAACTATTACTTGCAGGGTTCAATGTAGAAAATCTGCTGGTAGGTTAACCCGATAATGCAATATAAATCAAAGCAGAATACTATAAGCTACTTCTACTATCAATTTGAGGAAGCTTAGAGATCAAGCTGAAAAATATAACCAGAAGAAGAAGAATAAATGGCACAATACACATGAAGATACTTTGGGGAAAGCCTCAGCTAAAAACCTCACACTATTGTATTATCATACATGGTGGAAATACATAGGAATTATACAACACCTTATCTCTCACAACTAGCCAGCTCTTAGTACAATCCTCATAGATGCTCACAGGTAATCTTGGCTTCTCTCCAACCTTCCTGTCTGCCCTCCAAGCTCCTATTTCCTTGCACTATTCCTTGTGGATGATTTTTCTTTTACCGATTGGATCATCTCTCTTTAAAACTGCACAATCCTCAAGGATTTATCCTTGACTGCATGCATGAGTTTTCTCCATGAGAAAACACATGCAACTGATAGCACACTGTCCTTGAAATTTAATGTCAACTGGGTCTTTCTTAGAATAGACATGCATGAGTTTCTGATCAGGGAATATTCAGTTAACTGGAGTAGCACTAGTTGAGTGCATTAATGCATCAACTAACTATTAACTCACTATTAGTTCCTCAAACTGTTTGGAACTAATTTAACTAGACTTAACTCATTAAACTGAGTTAACTAATTACAACTCAAATATAACTCAATCTTATCTCCTTGATTTAAGGGATAACTCTTGCATGACTTCAGAAACACTTCTAACTTGAATTTCTCCAACTAATTAATGTAAAATAATTAATTAATTATTTCCGAGTTTTTAAGACTAAATTCGATTTTAATTCGCAATTTAACTCAAGGAAAAATTAAATTGGAATATTCTTGTTGCCATATTTCAACACTCCCTCTCAACAAGAAAGGGATTATCTGCCACCTCGATCCTGTCTCTATGGAACTCAAATTTACACTTTGACAATGCCTTTGTCAAAATGTCAGCATCTTGATCCTTTATCGAAATATACTACAACAACATGATCCTCCTCGCTACACAGTCTCTGAGATGATGATACTGGATGTCGATGTGCTTAGACCTATCATGAAATACTGGATTCTAAGAGAGTTTGATACAACTCTGATTATCACGATAGATCACAGTTGGATCCATCCTCTGATCAAACAAACCAACTAGGATTTTGCACATCCAGATGGCCTTAGACGCTGCCTGACTTGCAGCCATGTATTTTGCCTCTCCCGAGCTAAGTGCAACCAACTTCTATTTCCTGCTATACCAAGAAACTGCCACTGACCGAAGGTTGAAAATCCCTCCTGATGTGCTCTTATGATCTGATGGACTCCCTGCCCAATTTGCATCAGTGAATCCCTGTAGCTTCACTCCCTTTATCCGTCTGTACCATAATCCATACTGAGATGTGCCTCTGAGGTATCCCAATACATGCTTTGCTACCTTCCAAAACATCTTGGTAGGTTGAGCCATCGGTTGACTCAGCGGTTCATCGCATAGCACAAATCTGGTCGTGTGTTCACTAAGTACATTAGTGAACCCACAAGCTGCCTGTACGCAGTAGCCTCTACCACTTCTCTTGAAGTAGCAACCTCCTTCCTGAAGTTACCTGCTAGAGGAGTCTGCATGGGCTTGCACTTCTCCATGTGGAATGTCCTGAGTATCTCATTTGCATACTTTCCCTGAGACACAAACAACTCCCCATCCTTCTGCCACACTTCCATCCTAACGAAGTAACGCATGAGACCCATGTCTTTCATCTTGAATTCTCTTGCAAGGTCCTCCTTGCAAGACACGATCAACTAATCATCACTAGTCAATATGAGATCATCAACATAAAGTACGATGATAAATAGCTTACCTTTCACCATGATGTGGTACAGGTTCACATCCACTTCACTCTTTGTGAAGCCCAATCCAGTGAAGTAGTTTTTTATCCTAGTGTACCAAGCATGAGGTGCTTGCTTCAGCCTGTACAATGCTCTCTTGAGTTGGCACACATGGAACTCATGATCGAAGGTCTCAAAACATTCCAGTTGCTCTATGTACACCTCTTCCTCAATTTTGCCATTGAGGAATGTAGTCCTCATATTCATCTAATGGGTCTTCCAACCCATTTGTGATGATAGTGCCAACATAGATCTGATATATGAGTACTATTATAACCCCAAGAAACTCTCCTAGTTTGTATCTCAGAGATGCTCAGGAACATTACAAACTCAACAAAACATTGGAAATGGATGAATGGAAGGTCTGATGCATATTCAAGCCAGATAACCACTTCTACTATGCTTAACTCCAGACATGCGTGAACACCCGCAGACTATAAGGCTTTATACCACCAATTACTCACAGTTTGAGGATTAGGTGAAAATGGAGAATGCTGACCACACCAGCAGATGCACAAAACCATGTGATGGCCGGCTGCAACCAGTAAGAAGTCTATAAATCTATTTCCTAATGCACAAATAGGATGATAGCTCATTGGCACTAAATAAACAGAAACCTGCATAACACATTCAATGATACACCCAAGATTTTAACACAGAGGTGGGATGACAGCCCCTCTAATGCTAAATATCAAGAGCACATGAACAAATGCATAACAGGCACAACCTAGAACAGAGAAGAAGTGGAAAGTGAGAAATTAGCAGCAAAAGAAGCTTGTATTAGCTGAAAATGAAGACCAGATGCTGCAAGTATCACAGTAGTTACAATTTCCAGAAGTTGAACCTTACATCAAAACCAAAACCATCAACCCTCATCACATTGTGTTTTTTGGTATATATAGAGTTTGATTACAAAAATGATCTACTACTCTATGCATGTAGGGGTCATAATGGACCACCAACCACTTTTAATTCTCTGATGGAGTCTCTGTTATGATCTGCTAGCTTTAATGAACAAAATTGATCTTTTCTGATACTCTGTTGTACTTCCTGATCAGATGAATGTCCTATGAAAGAATGATCCATAACTGATAAATTCTGTGATTTTCTTGAGGAACATCCTTCTTGCTCTTTGGCCACTCTGCTTCTTGAATGCGGTTGTTGTGGATTAACTGCATAAGATATTGGTAGTTGATCGCCATTGTTCTTCAGGTGCACGACATGAACAGAGTGTGTTGACTACATGGCGGATGTACGAGTGGGCGGAGAATAGATATTAGTCATTGGATGGTAGAGATCTCTTGGCACGGAGTATCAGGTGGAAATGGAGGCAAAACGATTGCTAGCCGTCAAATCTTTTAGATGGACAGTGGAGATTGGCTTACAGGAGCTATCGGGAGAAAACATGAATGGACAATTGTGAGCCGTTGGATCGATCCAATGGCTACCGGAAGGAGGATATGCACGAGGATTGACGAACGAACACGACAGATGAGTGGTAAATGGTATTTCCTGCACCACTTACGAGGGTTGGACGGAATTCGTACGTGGGGAAGCGATGCAACAAGGAGAAGACGCGTGGCTGATGGGACAGGGGTAAAACCACTTTTCCCGCGGGTTAAAGCACAGGTAAGTATCGAAATCAGGGGAAAGTGTATGACATTGGATTGTGGCGACGAACGATCGAATGATGGGGAGCTAAACTTGGTTTAACACACAAGGAAACAGGCGGAGACCGTTGGATCGACAAGATCAACGGTGGGAATTAAGGCACGTGCTTTTGATTGCGTGACCGGAAAAGACTAAATGGAGTGCATGGTTATATGGATAAGTTCACATTAAGGATTTTAAGTGCCTGGGGCTTAAGGAAAAGGGGCTTATGTCGATCAGTTAAGAAAAGAGAGATGGCGGGAGGGTAAGGGATGAAGAAAGATGACCAGCCAGGAATCCTTCTATGCACAATCAAGCAGACTGAGCCCGTCTCTAACCTTAAGAGATGATCTTTGTATAGAAAAGCTAACACTGGCTCCTTTTGGAGATGAAATCCTCCCTGTGAGGTCTCAAGAACCTGTAGACCAAATGCCTTTCTGAATAAAAGAAATTAGCAAAATTCCTAGTGTTCCATTGGGCATGGAGTCTAACTAATCCTACACTAAAACTGATAAAAATAAAATATTTACAACTTTAAGGCAAAAAGACCTTAAATCACATAAATTTTTAGAAAACGCCCATTAACTAGGCCATCAAAAACTATTTCCCCTCCCATACTTTGCGGTATGAAGGTATTGTTCCCTTGGATTTGAGAAATAATAAAAGGCCCTATCCAAAAAGCATCAAATTTCCTGTGGTTGCCTTTCTTCTCTTTCAGTGCATCCCACTTGAGGACCAAATCTCCAACCTGAAAGTTATCTGATTTTGGCCTCTTGTCAAAAGCTTCCTTGATCTTTTTCTAATGTGCTGCAACCTTTTCAACCAACTATTCTCTGATTTGATGTACCTCTGCTAAATCAGTGATTCTTTTTTCCATGTCTTCCTCCTCAGTTTGCTCTTGTTGCAGGAACTTTTCCACAGGGAGCGTGAGATGAATTGTAAATACTACCTCTGTTCCATATACCAACTTGAATGGAGAATTCCCTGTGGATATCTTAATGGTCACTCTATCAGCGCAAAGTGCATATTTGAGCTTAGAATCCCAATTCTTCTTGTTGTCCTCCAACAACTTCTTAATTATCCTTATCAAACTTTTATTAGAGGATTCTGCTAGACCATTACCTTAAGGATAATATGAGGTGGAATGAACCAATTTAATACCCATTGAATCACACATTTCCACCAATTGTTTTTCTCTGAAGGTTGCTGCATTGTCTGTGATTAATTTATGTGGACATCCAAACCTGGTAATGATATGCTTTGTCAAAAACTTCATGACCACATTATGATCAACCTTCCTGGTAGGTATTTCTTCAATCCATTTAGTAAAATAATCAGTGGCTACTAATATCCATCTGTGCTGGCCATTGGAATATGGATTGATTTCTCCAATGAAACCCAAGCCCCACTGCTGAAAGGGTCCTTTTGCATGTATTGGTTTTAAGGGCAGGGAATTCAACTGTTGTTTCCCTTCAAATCTTTGGCACCTGTCACAAGATTTAACAAATGAAAATACATAAGAAAATAAAGTGGGCCAATAGTAACCGCCTCTACGAATTTTGTGGGTTGTAGTTTTCCAATAATGGTGTCCTCCAAACATGCTGGAATGAAACTGTTGCATAAATTCCATTGACTGTTCTTTGTCCAGACACCTCAGAAGCATTCAAGATGGATCCCTCCAATATAGCATATTTTCATTAATGTAATATTTTTCTACCCTGAGCTTAACTGTTTTGGCTTGACTTTGAGTAGAGATGGGAGGGATTTCTAGCTTCAGCAAGAACTTAATTATTGCAGAATACCAATTACAAGAAGCTATATTTTCTGCCACTAACTGCTTACTCTCTGCTTCAGCTACTTCCTCTTCTTCTGCTTGACCATTCTATGCATTTGCGCTCATGAGATTTATGTCCAATGTTTTGCAATTTTCTTCAGCTAATAGTCTGGCAAGACCCTGACCTCTGACGATCTTGGTGGGCTCAATTCTATATTGAATTCAATCAGTTTTGCAATCCATTTAGCCCTTCTTCCATCAGCATCAGGTTGTGTTAATACATCTTTTATTGCAATAGAGAGTACATATGCAATTGTCTTGGAATGCAGAATATAAACTTTGAAAGCTTTTAAAGACTTGATAAGAGCATATGCTTGCTTCTCAATAATGTCATACCTTAACTCAGCATCCCTTAATGTTTTACTAAAAAGTGCCACTGGATGCTCTGAGCCTTCTTCATCTGCCTATAATAAAACTACTGCAAGGGTGTCCTCAGAGGCAAAAGAAAATATATGGAACTCCTTTCTATAATCTGGACTAATTAAAGTAGGAGCTTCCATAATAGATTTTTTAACATAATCAAATGATTTTCTTGTTGCTTCAGTCCATTTGATCTCTGATCCCTTCTTCAACGTGGAGGTAATATGATTCACTAATTCTGCAAAATTTGGTATAAACATCCTCACAAAGTTAATCCTACCCATAAAGGACTGAATATCCTTCTTTGATCTAGGGACAGACAAAGTCTGTATTAATTTTACTCTTTCTGGGTCAATTCGGACATTTGCAACAGAAACAATATGTCCCAACAACTTGCCTTCTTCTAAAGCAAACTGTGAATTTTTAGGATTGACAGAAATCCAAAGCTTCTGCACTTCAAAAACACTTTCTTCAAATGCTCCAAGTGGTCATGATGGTTGTTGGAGTATACTGTTATATCATCAAGGTAGATAAGGACAAACTTATCATTCTCTCCCACAAATGCTATATCCATAGCTCTCTAAAAGGTGGCTCTAGCATTCATCAGTCCAAAAGGCATCTTGGCATACATAAAAGTGCCCCAAGGAGTGGTGAATGTAGTCTTCTCTTGATCGTTTGGATGTACAACAATCTGATTAAAGCCTGAAAATCCATCCAGGAAAGACATCACTTTGGCCCTTGAGACCTTTTGCAACAAATGCTCCATCTTGGGTAGAGGATAGTTGTCTTTCTTTGAGCACTTTTTTAAGTTTCTGAAATCAACACAAAGTCTGATTTCTTCACTTTTCTTCCTCACCACTACTAGGTTGGATAGCCATTTTGAATGTCTAAGGGGAACTATGATTTTGGCAGCCATCAACTTTTTTATTTCTTTTTCAATCAGAGGGAGGAGCATAGGATTTATTGGTCTCAGCTTCTGCTTGAAAGGAATAGCATCTTTCTCTAAGGGGATTTTATGCTGGATGATATTATTATCATATGTTTTCAGGTTACTATACTCCTAGGCGAAGACATCAGCAAATTTCTTCATTAGATTGCAGTATTCAACACTTTGGTCAGCAGACAAATGAGTAGATAGATTTATGTATCTAGGCTGACATGGACTCCCTATATTATGTTTACAAACTGCAGATTGCTCTTCTTTTTGGGCAGCCTTGTAAGGCACATCATTCTGGTCAAACAATCTTTCTAAAGGAATAAGACCCTTAGGTATATGATTACTGGGGAGTTGGACAATGCTATTTTTGCCAATTTTATTTCTAAGCTGTGATCGGGGATTTTCCTCCAAGGTTTCATTCTCTTGGTCAATTTTCATTTCAGATAATTCATCAATGACTTGAAGGAACCTATTCACTTCATCATCATCTTCAAAGACTTTCCAATGGTGGACATTATCAGGCAAGGACGGTCTATATTTCATTTGGACTTCATAAACAAGTCTGGGAGGCATGGGAGGGATGAACATGCTAGCAGACACAGGAAGGGAATCAGCAAGCTGATTTTTGGCTCTAGGAATGTATGAGATACAAAAAATATCAAAAGAATATTTGAGTCTCCATACCTCATCTCTGTATGCTTTCAGCCTTGGGTGCTTTGCTTGAAATGTTCTATTTACTTGCTGAATGATCAGATCAGTATCTCCAAACACTTTTATGCTTCTAATTCCTTTTCCTTTAGCTACGTTCAAGCCCAATAAAAGAGCCTCATACTCTGCTATATTGTTTGTGACTTGGAAGGCCAGCTTAAAATACAACTGTGTACTTTCTTGTTGTGGAGATATCAGCACCACCCCTACTCCTGCAATCTCCCTGGAACATGCTCCATCAAAGAACATTTCCCAGACTTGACTTCCTTGCTCTTCCTTGGCCTTAACTATTAGTTTATTAAGCTGCATCGAGGCCTTTTGAGATTCTTCTATTTGGAGAATAAACACTCCAAAATCAGTGTCCATAGCATAAATGGGATGATTAAAAGGATTCTTTTCATCACTGATGATGTATGCCAACTGTGCTTCTCTGTATAATCTCCTGCTTTCTCCTCCAAAGACTGGGACAGTGGCATAAGATAGATCATTCTGTAAAGTCCCACCTAATCTCTTAATCCATCCTTTAGACAGCAGCATGCCAAACTCAAGAGGGACATCTGCTACCACAATTTCCATCACCATGCTCTTCATGGGCAACTGAGTTAGGGTAATAGATAAATATTTAATCAATCCTAAGCATTTTACTTTCCTTGAATAAAAAGAAAATAAATCATGATATGGTCTGGTGATATCAAGGCCTACCTCTTCCATAACAGCTTTTGGCATTAGATTGTGGCTAGCCCCTGTGTCTAGTAGGCAATTGTGAAGGATTTTATCATGAATGGTCAAGGAGACATAACACAACGAAGAATTATCATCAACAGGTTTGGTCATTGGGCTAAGCATGACTGTAGGCCTATCATCTTGCAAATTGATAGAGTCAGTGGAGGTTTGTGTGGCTTTCAGCTCAAGAGCTTCAAGGATAGGCTTTCTAAACACTTCACTCTTTACAAGTTCTAACAGAGGTACAAATATTTTTAATTTCTGGACTTCTGCTTCAAAGCTGAAAGGGGAAGGTGACTTGTCAAAACCTCTTACCTCTTGAGTTGGCACTTTGAGGATGACTGGATCAGCTGCTGGTATCCTTTGTTTGCTATTCTGTGACTCTATTTGGACAACAGCTCTTTGGGTAGGATTCTCCTTGACATTATTTGCATTTGACCTCAGATTATATCTTTCCTGCTCCCCGGTTTGTAGAACAGCCTGTCTAGCCCACCTTTAACTGTCTTGTTCTTGCAACAAAGCTTCCTTGTAAGCAACCAATGTCAAAACGGTAGCACTTCCTTTATCTTGCATGCAATGAATTTCATCCTCATCTTCAAATTGTTCCTCCTCCATGACTACATTTTGAAAAGGACCTTTAACTTTGTGTTCTTCATTTGGTTCTTTCCCCCTCTGCATTATTTGTAGCTGTTCATTTGCTCTTCTGTATGGATTTGAATTTCTAGGAGAAAATGCGTTCTGCTGCCTTGTCTTTCCTGAGTTCTGCTCAACCTTCAGCTTAGATATCTTAGCGGCCAATGACTCTATCATTCTAGTCATTTTATCTAGTTTAGGCTATGATGATGAAGCAGAGGAAGAAGAAGCCTCACCTATCTGCCTTCTTCTGTCAGCATGAATTTTAAGCTTTTATACAACCATTATATTGGATTCTACTTCTAGAGCTGCATCTTGCATATCAGCCAGAGTGGCACATCTTCTTTCTCTCAACAAAAAGCAGAAATCAGAGTCAAAAGCATTGGCATAAGTGAGTTTGGTAGAGGTGGGGGTTGGCTTTACCTCAGCTGGTATTTTACTATACATCCTATTAAATCTTTTATTAAAATCAGGCAAAGATTCCCCATTTTCTCTCTTCAGGTTACCAAACTCAGTATGGTAATATAGCAAGTCTTTTTTATCTCCCCAATGCTTCAAAAATGCATCATCTAAGGCTTCAATATCAGCAATATATCTAGGAGTTAATTCTCTGAACCATTTTCTGGCCTCTACATCAAGGCTCTGGACAAAAAATCTCATCCGCACATGATTTTCACTTATATCCAAATTATCAGCATAACTGTAAAAAGATTCAAGGTGTTCTTCAGCAGTTACCCCATTTGTACCAATGAACTTAGGCATGTATTTCTGGTATTCTCCTGCAGGTATGACATTCAAAGGGACAGGTAGGACTAAGGGTCCATATCTAGCAACTATGATTCTTTCCATCTTAGTGGGTGCTTGCTGACCTGCCATGACTGGAGTGTGTGGAGGGTTATTGGTAGATTGAATGGTAGGAAACAATGAAATGGATGACAGAGACAAGGGAATGTGATGGACTGTATGGGATACCCTATTTGGACTCAAATCCAAAGGGGAACTAAATACACAAGGAGTTGTATGAATCTCTGAAGGAATTTTCTCACTAGCAATACTAGGCTCTAAATCTTCAAATGATACATTCTTGACTATAGCCTCCTCTTGTAGAGATACATAAGATTTCTTGGGCTTACCTGATCCTATAGCTCCTTTCTGTGATGTTCTCTTCTGCTTAACAATCTTCTCAAGGTCAGGCACTGGTTCAGTTGGTGATTTTTGAGGATTTCTTCGAGTATGTCTCACAAATTGAGCTAGGAATATACTGTGGAGTCGCCAAAGGTTGATATTCCTCCAATGGAGTTTCCAGATAGATGATTACAACCAGAAATGTGCCCAGACCTTGTCTATCATCAAAAACTAGAACTGTGTCATTTTCCCAGGGAAACTGATCTTCAGTCTCCTCTCCCCGGCAACGACGCCAATTAATGTTATCACCCCAAGAAACTCTCATAGGTTGTATCTCAGAGATGCTTGGGAGCATTAAAAACTCAACAAAATGTTGGAAATGGATGAATGGAAGGTCTGATGCATATTCAAGCCAGATAACCACTTCTACTATGCTTAACTCTAGACATGGGTGAACACCTCCAGACTACAAGGCTTTAGACCACCAATTACTCACAGTTTGAGGATTAGGTGAAAATGGAGAATACTGACCACACCAGCAGATGCACAAAACCATGTGATGGCTGACTAGAACTGGTAAGAGGTCTGCAAATCTATTTCTTAATGCACAGATAGGATGACAGTTCTTTGGCACTAAATAAACAGAAACCTGCATAACACATTCAATGATACACTCAAGATTTTAACACAAAGTTGGGATGACAACCCCTCTAATGCTAAATATCAAGATCACATGAACAAATGCATAACAGGCACAACCTAGAACAGAGAAGAAGTGGAAAGTGAGCAATTAGCAGCAAAATAAGCTTGTATTAGCTGAAAATGAAGACCATATGTTGCAAGTATCATAGTAGTTATAGTCTCCAGAAGTTGAAGCTTACATCAAAACCAAAACCATCAACCCTCATCACATTATGTTTTTTGGTATATATAGAGTTTGATTACAAAAACGATATTTTATTCTATGCGTGGAGGGGTCATAATGGACCACCAACCACTTTTAATTCTCTGATGGAGTCTCTGTTATGATATGCTAGCTTTAATGAACAAAATTAATCTTTTCTGATACTCTGACGTACTTCCTGATCAGATGAATTTCCTATGAAAGAATGATCCATAACTGATAAATGCTGTGATCTACTCGAGGAACATCCTTCTTGCTCTTCGGTCACTCTGCTTCTTGAATGCAGTTGTTGTGGATTAATTGCATAAGGTACTGGTAGTTGATCGCCATTGTTCTTCGGGTGCACGACATGAACAGAGTGTGTTGACTGCATGGCAGATGTACGAGCGGGCGGAGAATAGATATCAACTGTTGGATGGTAGAGATAGATGACAAAGATTTCTTGGCATGGAGTATCAGGTGGAAGTGGAGGAAAAACGATTGCGAGCCGTCACATCTTGCAGATGGATGGTGGAGATTGGCTTACAGGAGCTATCGAGAGAAAACATGAACAGACAATCGTGAGCCGTTGGATCCTGGGCGGGTAGGTCCAACAACTAGCAAAAGGAGGATATGCATGAGGATTAACGAGTGGACACGACAGATGAGTGGTAAATGGTATTGCCCACACCGCTTACGGGGGTTGGGAGGAATTCGTACACGGGGAAGCGATGCAATAAGGAGAAGACGCATGGCGGACGGAACAGGGGTAAAACCACTTTTCCTGCGGGTTAAAGTGGGGGTAAGTATCGGCATCAGGGGAAAGCGTATGACATTAGATTGTGGCGACGGACGATCGAATGGTGGGGAGTTGAACTTGGTTTAACACGCGGGGAAACAGGAGGAGACCGTTGGATTGGCAAGATCAATGGCATGAATTAACGCATGTGCTTTTGAATGACGTGACTGGGAAAGACTAAATGGAGCACGTGGTTATATGGATAAGGTCACATTAAGGAGTTTAAGTGTCTAGGGCTTAAGGAAAAGGGGCTTATGCCGATCAATTAAGAAAATAGAGATGACAGGAGGGTAAGGGATGAAGAAAGATGACCAGCTAGGATCCTTCTATGCATAATCAAGCAGTTTGAGCCCGTCTCTGGCCTTCAAAGATGATCTTTGTATAGCAAAACTAACAAGTACCTTGCGATAGGAGAAAAGGTCTCATCATTGTCAATCCCCTTGACCTGTGAAAAGCCATGGGCAACAAATCTTGCCTTATGCTTCTCCACACTACCATCAGTAGCTTTCTTTACCTTGTAAAGCCAACGGGAACTCACAAATAACTTGTTCTCCAGTCTCGGAATTGTTAGCCTCCTGCTGCAGTAGGTTACTCATATTTCATGATTGACATTTTTACAGGCCAAATATGTCATACTTTGCATGCTGCAATGCTCCATATTTGCTAAATAGTCACCAAGGAAAGAAGGCTACTCAAAGTTCATCTACTGCTTTTCAATTTTGAAGAGTCATTCTAGTTTTGTAGAATTTTCAGCTAAAGGGTGGTCCAAACAGCTTCATCTTGGTCTCCCTAGGTTTCAATTTCCTGTTTTAGAATATAGAGAATGAAAATCTGTCCAAACAGCTTAATCTTGGCAGATGCTTAGATAGGTAGAGAATCAAAGGAGCCCAACTGCTTAATCTAGGCCCTTGGAAGAAACAAGGGTAGTTTGTAGATAGGAAGGCATAAAAAGAAAAAGTTGAAATGCTGGGTCTGCAAGTCTAAGTGCACCCAAACCAAAATAAGAAAAAATGTTAGGTAAGTAGGCTGGGTAAGTAGTTTTGAAATTGCAGAATCTTGATTTCTGATCAATCCTATGTTTTCAAAGTATCATCTCTACTCAGGTCATAGTCATCAGGAAGCTTCATGTGGAGGAGCTCAAATCAGGCATAACTAACTTCCTTTTCTTCCCCTTCCCTAAATCATTGACTAATTTCCCCAAAAGAGGTCAAGGTCTCCTTGATATCTCTTAGTTTCATCATTTTCCATGTCATTAACCTTGGTGAAGATCTGCTTCACTCAAGGAGGGTCCATACTTTCTCTACAAATCTCTATCTCCCCTTTGAAGCCTAAGATCTCTGAAAATTAGCGCTCCTCTTGTCATTTCCATATTAACTACTGACATTATTATTTAACTCCCTACATTTTCCCCATCCCCCTACTAAAACTATGTAAATAATCCCCTTATGTAAATATCCCCTCCCCCTGGTTGAAATATAACCATAAGTATTGCATGAATTTCCATTCCCAGGTGTTTGGACCCCTTCCAAAACACAAAGAACCCCTTCCAAATGAAAAAACCCCCCTCCGCGCATTTTCTTTGGAATTTATTAATGTTTGTTTAATAAATCACCAAGCGCCTAAACCCATTAACCCGTTTCCTAAAGTCTAAACCCACCCGCGCCGTGAAAAAATTAAACTTTAACTCACGCGCTCTTTTATTAAGTCCCATGCACCTTCGTCTCCCATCCACCATCAGATCGTCTCCCCCAGATCCGATGGCCCCTGTTCATATCGGGCGCCCTTATGTATTGGCACGTTACCACTCGATGTCCGACGGTTTTATCGTCGTACACCGGGACAGGTGGCAGCTTCCCATTGCATCGGGCCGCCCCTGACGGAAATCGCCTCTGTACCAAAGGCGGTACGATGAACTACAAAACCACCCTCCCCTCAGGTTACAGGGGCACCGCGTCACCCCGCCACGTCGCCTCCACCTCACCCCTCACCGCCTGCGCCCGGCCCATGTCACCCTGCCACGTGTCACTGCCACGTCACCCTGCCGTACTGCCACGTCACCTTGTTGACGTCAGCATGCTGATTTCATATCCGTACCAAAGGACGCCACTGCTGACATCACGCTGACTTCATCCGCCGTACCACTAACGTCATGCTGACGTTAGCAGCCAAAAAACGGAAAAAACGCACAAGCGCGAAAGTCAAGCTTCGGAGCTCCGGAATGAAAAACAAAGGCAGTTTTCGATGTGCAATTAGCGTGAAATGAGCCATATTGGAGATTATTTAGGGAATATTTTGATTCCTCGGCCCTTTTTCCACTGAGAATGCCCGAAAAAGCCCGATTTTGCCAATTTAAACGTATTTGAAGACAGAGAGAGACCAGGAATAGAGATTAAAGAGTATCAGATCAAATATGCAGATAAAAAGCCTGTCAAAGAGTATCAGGAAGCGGCGGAGAACATCAATGTAGAAGCAAAGTGTATCAGAGGAGATTTTCTCAGGGCTCAAGGCAAATCCAACATTAAAATAAAGGCTCTGAAAGTCAAGAAGCAGTTGAGGACGCATTGAAAGCTCACCAGCACAAATGACTGCACATTAAACTCACAGGAGATC
>APFE030479989.1:4615-123506 GCA_000404065.3 Pinus taeda | reverse complement strand
CCAAAAGAAGAAAAAATGTTAGGTAAGTAGGCTGGGTAAGTAGTTTTGAGGTTGCAGAATCTTGATTTCTGATCAATTCTATGTTTTTAAAGTATCATCTCTACTCAGGTCACAGTCATCAGGCAGTTTTATGTGGAGAAGCTCAAATAAGGCATAACTAACTCCCCTTTCTTCCTCTTCCCTAAATCATTCACTAATTTCCCCAAAAGAGGTCAAGATATGCTTGATATCTCTTAGTTTCATCATTTTCCATGTCATTAGCCTTGGTGAAGATCTGCTTCACTCAAGGAGGGTCCATATTATCTCTACAAAGCTCTATCTCCCCTTTGAAGCCTAAGATCTCTGAAACTTAGCGCTTTCTTGTCATTTCCATATTAACAACTAACATTATTATTTAACTCCCTAGATTTTCCCCATCCCCCTACTAAAGCTATATAAATAATCCCCTTATGTAAATATCCCCTCCCCCTGGTTGAAATATAACCATAAGTGCTTCTCTGGGAATTACTAAGTCACCTGGACTTTAGTAAGAACCCTCCTTCTGCATAAATTTCCATTCCCAGGTGTTTGGACCCCTTCCAAAACACAAAGAAAACCCTTTCCAAATGCAAAAAACCCCCCCCTCCGCGCATTTTCTTTGGAAGTTATTAATGTTTGTTTAATAAATTTCCAACGCCAAAACCCATTAACCCTTAACCTAAAGTTCTAAACCCACCCGTGCCGCGGAAAATTAAACTTTAATGCGCGCGTTCTTCTATTAAACTTCGTGCATCTCCCTTTCCCGTCCACCGTCGGATCGCCCCCTCCCAGATCCGACGGCCCTTGTTCATATCGGGCGCCCTATTGGAGTGGTAGGTTACCACCCGATGTCCGACGGTTTTACCGTCGTACACCGGGACAGGTGGCGGCCTCCCATTGCATCGGGATGCCCCTGACAGAAAACACCTCCATACCAAAGGCAATCCGATGCACAGGCCAAAACCGCCCTCCCCTCACGTAACAGGACTGCCACGTCGCCTCCACATCACCTCACACTGCCTGCGCACTGCCCACGTCACCCCGCCGTACTGCCACGTCACCTTGATGAAGTCAGCATGTTGATGTCATATTCGTACCCGAGGACCCCACTGCTGATGTCAGCATGCTGACATCATCCGCCGTACAGTTGATGTCATGCTAACGTCATCAACCAAAAAATGGAAAATTTGTGCAAGCGCAAAAGTCAAGCTTCAGAGCTCCGGAATGAGAAACGGAGGCAGTTTTCGATGTGCGATTAGCGCAAAGTGCTAATTGCGCATCGCTACAGGAAATAGGTCATATTGGGGAATCTTTAGGGAATATTTTGATTCCTTGGCCCTTTTTGCACCGAAAAAGCTCGAAAATGCCTCATTTTGCCAAATTTAGTGTATTTGAAGACAGAGAGAGACCAGGAATAAAGATTAAAGAGTATCAGATCAAATATGCAGACAAAAAACATGTCAAAGAGTATCAGGAGGCGGCGAAGACCATCAATGTAGTGGGTATCGGAGAATATTTTGTCAGGGCTCGAGGCAAATCCAACATTAAAACGAAAGCTCTGAAAGTCAAGAAGAAATTGAAGACGCATTGAAGGCTCACCAGCACAAATGACTGCACATTAAACTCACAGGAGATCAGTGGACCAGAACTCAATGCACCATTATGACAGAACCTCTGCACTAAGCCACACAGGACACCTCATCAACTCAACTTGATTCAGTTGCCTCTGGCACAGCCCAAAGGACTTACTTGCATTTAATTCCAAAAACAATTAGGTTTTTAGAAAAAGCTTTTTCCCGCAGACATGTTTAGGTTGGTTGTAATAAATGACTTCAGATATTTTGCTTATATATACCACCCTGAAAAATGGAGTAGGGGTTGGTTGGTTGGTTGGTTGGTTGGTTGGTTGATCAATAGCTTGATCTTTGTTATTCCGATTTTTCTCTCAAGCAGAGACTCGCACTGTAACTGTGATGCTTTCTATAATCAAAGACTGTTGAAAGCATGGATTCTGAAACTGTCTGCTGTGTTTGAATTGGCCAAGGAGTGACTGTGGAATTCCTGTGCTTCTACATGGTTCAATAACTGTTTCTTAACTCTGTTAGTTTTTCATGTTTGTTTTATCATCATTCCGCCATCTAAATTGCAGAAAAGAAGAATAGTTTAGGATTTTCTTAGCTGCACCTTAGGCTCAATTTCTGCAATTTTTCATGTTTTCATCAAGAATAGTTATGAACATGCATACTTAAATGATATTGTTTACGTTGTTTCTTTCACTTATGAATGATAGTTTAGGAATTCTTAACTACTCCTAGACAACCATTCACTCACTTCCCCTCTCTGTCGGTTTGATGAAAGATTCTTAATTGCCTTTCATCCCTGACCATCATTCCATCCTTTTAGCAAATTGATAGTTGTTTCATGTGTGGCTATCCCGCTCCACAATCCTCTTGTGACCAAGAAAACACAACAGCAAGCCTTAGTCCATGACTCCATGCCCAATGGTTTGAAACTTATCACACTTTACCTTGCCTCTCTGTGTGGAATTATCTTCAATACATGCACCTTCCATCCAAACAAAACAACAAAAGCCCTGAACCCAACAGCTAGCCTAAAATCATCATCATCAAAGTTAAGACATTAAGAGAGAGCCCTCTCTGATTGTAGGTGGGCTAGAACCTGCAATCCAAAGATTGGTTTGTGGTTACCTTGGCCGTATCCCTACAGGAGCCTAGGGACAACCAGAGTGATAACACTTCCCCTTTTGTTTCAATGCCTTCTTCCTCTCTTTCTTTCTTATATTCTTCCTCTTATTGTTCTTTCTCATCTCCATCAGTTTCTTCCTTCATTTCCTCCTCTGGTTTAGCATCATCCTCCTTCTCTTCTCCCCCTTATTCTTCTGCTTCATCATGTTCCTCTGTATTAGTTTCTTCTTTATCCATCTCATCCCCATCTAGCTCTTTATCTTCTTCTTCTTGCTTTTCCTCCTCCTCACTAACAAAAGAACTAACATCATAGGTGAGGGTTTGGATGTCACCCTCTGCTAGAAAGTCTCTTAAGACTGACCATGTTATAGGGATCCTGAGATTTTGGAGGGCATCCTTAATGAGGATCCTAATCAACCCATGGTGAGCCAATTTTTGGGAATTCCCTTCCGTTACTTTGATGTTGGAGTCTATGAGTGATTGCATCAAGAAATAGGGTATGCTGAGTCTTTGGTGAACTAGTGTTTCTACCCCAAATCTTAATTCTTCAAGCATCCTAAAATGGTAGCCATAAACAACACTGTATCTACCCTCACATGAGATATATTTGATGAGTATGTAACCTACCTCACTCCATGGGTATGACAGATTGTCTCTCCTTACTCCATTTTTATCCTCTGTGGGTTCTTCACCTTCTAAAAATAATTTCCTTTTTGCCACCTGACTGTCTGCTTTGTCCTCTTTTCTCCATGGAATTATTAGGGGAAGTGTGGTGACCCTACTGATGAGCTTTGAGGTGAGATCTATAGTGAGCCCTCTAACTATAATAGTGGCATGGATTTTGTTGTGTGGAGTGATGGAATGAGAAAATTCTTGAGCCACATCATCATCATACCCTGTGAATTTTTCGAAAAACCCCATCCATTGGTGTCTTATAAATATTTCAAGCACTTCGGGGTGTTGTTGTATCCTCATAGTATTTGTGGGTTCTCTCCTATTAAACCCTCCTATCATCTTGCTTTTGAGGCTTGAGGAGGAAATGAGAGGTTTGACACAAGAATTTTAAATTCAGGAGAAAACAGAGTTTCCTGTGTATCTAATTCACCTCCCACAGTTGTTATATCCACTAGCTTTTAGAGCATTTCTAGTTCATTTTCTTGTAAATGGGGATGGATTACTAGATCCTACCTCTTTATAATGGTGGCAGTGGATAGTCCTCATGATATTCCCTCTTGAACCTCTCTCTACCTATCTTGTAGATTGCCTCTGTGTATCTTGTAAACTACTCTTGTAGACTATTCCTGTAGGAATTCTTGTGCATGCTCCTATAGAAAGTCTCTTGTAGAACAATGGATCCTTGCCTTCGGTGGGTGGCTGCCAGAGTTATACAACAACTTGAGTGAGAGAGTTTCGAGGAGGTGGAATGCATGAATGCATGGAAACAATTTTTTGTTTCCCACTCCACATAATCAACTCCCACCTCGTAGATCTGTAGTTAACCACTTCTTGTCCTACTCCTTTGCCTTTGAGTTGACTGTGCCACGTGTAAGAGGACACCCGGTTTTGTATGTGATGACTGAACGAAGGTGGCCAAGTTAACTGGCCACCTTTTCACTTTTAAACCAACAACCTCGTAACCTTTACAACTTTTGATAAAATTATGCATGTGAGTGAGTGAGCGGGATACTTACCTGTGGTCTCGATGCTATGCTGCAGTTGTCAAAGATCAGATGTGCTGCATTGTTTATTTGTTGCATGGTCATTCTTCTTCTTGCTCTGTAGGTTGTTGTCTGTTGTCTATTGTCTGCTGTCTGGATCATCTTAGTGAAGAGATGTAGGTGATGATTGATATCTATGGGATAGGCTGTTATAGGACCTAACCAACCTACCATTCACACTCGGATTGCTTCTTATAGGTTTTCAGGGTATCCTGTAGGAATATAGGGGATCCTGTAGGAATACATGGGATCCTGTAGAAAACACAGCCTTCGCCTGAATTGAAGCAATGAAGTGGAAAAACAATGGAATTGATGGAGGGATGCATGGTATGGAGTGGAGGAGATGAATATATGTGACGTAGGGTTCCCTTTGGATCTTCTCTTTGCTCCTTGATTGTCTTTCTTGCCTACTTGCAAATAACCATTATGTCTTTTTTCTCTTTTATTTTTCTTTTATTTTTTTTATTTTTTGAGAAACACCTAGGCTTCCTCAGAGAGGTTTTCACCCTAGATGTTTTCCCTAGGCGCCTCAAGGAAGGTTTTCACCCAGGGATATTCTTATTCTTTTTTCATTTTTTTTCATCATTGGGCTGCCTCACAAGGTTTTCAACCCAAAGATGGGACTCAGGCACCTCATGGAGGTTTTCACCTGAATCCTTATTCTTTTTTTTCTTTTTCTTTTTTTTCTTTTTCAGTGACCTAATGATGGAGGAGCTAGAACTTGCTCCACCATCATCACTGTCTTATTGATATTATCAATGAACTCTTGTTTTGATAAAGGTCTCTTGTACATTTTCAATCGATGTCCATTAAAAAGCAATGGAATGGCTTCTTCATCTATAGTTCTGATTTGCACTGAACCATTATCATGGCATCTTTCCACCACATAAGGTCCGAGCCATCTTGTCCTTAGCTTGCCCTTGAAGTTTTTATACCTTGAATCATATAACAATGCCCAATCACCCTCTTGAAATTGCTTCTCTTTAATATGTCTATCACGCCAGATCTTCCTCTAAAGTTGAACTATCTTTGTATATAGGAGGGCCTGCATTCTGAACTCATCCAAGCCATTCAAATGAAACAATCTTTCTTTCTGTGCATGACTGAGATCCAAATCTAGTTGGGCTGCCATCCTTAATGTGTTATATTCAAAATCAATGGACAAAAAATCCTCTTTCCCATAGACTAGCTCATAGGGTGTAAATCCAGTGGTGGTCTTCCATGTTGTATTATAGGCCCAGGTGGCCTCAACTAGTCTCTCTACCCAATCCTTCCTGTTGTTGCTCACTACCTTAGTTAAGATGTTCTCCAGTGCCTTGTTGGTCACCTCCACTTGCCCATTAGCTTGTGGATGATAAGGAGTGGAGGTCCTATGCTTGATTTTGTGATGGCTGAGCAATTCTTCAATCATGTTGGAGGTAAACTGGCTGCCTTGGTCTATGACTAGGTCTCTAGGGTGCCCAAATTTGTAGAATACATTCTCCCTTAGGAACTCAGCCACCTTCTCTTCTGTTGTTGCCTTAATCACCTTGGTTTCAACCCACTTATTCAAATAATCAGTGCATATGATAATGTACTATTTTTTCTTTGAAGGAGGGTTGATAGGCCCAATGAAGTCCATGCCCCACTTGTCAAATGGCTCGAAAGTCACTTGAGGTTGTAAGGGCATTTCATCTCTAGGAGTAGGCTTTCCCATCCTCTAGCACCGATCACACTGACTAATGTACTTTTTCACATCCTGATGAAGAGTGGGCCAATAATAGCCTGCTTGTAATACTTTAAATGTTGTTCTCTTTGCTGCAAAGTGACCTCCACAAGGCCCATCATGACAGATCAGAAGGATGTCAAAAACTTCCTCTTCCCTTACACACCTTCATAATATTTGATATGGGCCAAGTTTGAAAATATTTCCCCCAATCCAGGCGAAGGGGGCACTTTTCCTGAATATCTTTCTCTTTTCTTTGGAGGGAAAGTTTGGTGGGAACTGTGCTAATAACAAATAGTTTGCTATATCAACAAACCATGGGGAGAGAACTGAAATAGCAAACAAATGCTTGTCTTGTAATTGGTTGTTCACCATTCCTTCATCACCTGCAGGCAGATTCATCCTAGATAGAAAGTTTGCAACAAAATTTTCCTTACCAGGCTTATCAAGAATAGTTAGATAAAACTGTTGTAATAAAAAAAATCATCTTATAATTCTAGTATTCACATATGGTTTGTTCATTAAATATTTGATTATAGCATGGTCAGTATAGTCTGTAATGTAATGCCTAAATTTGTTTAATGAATGCACAATAGCCAGGAGTTCCTTTTCAGTCACAGTATAATTTAGCTCAACCTTTGATAGGTTCTTACTAATAAAATAGATGGCAGAAGGAAATTTCTCCTCTACCTGACCTAAGGCTTCTCCTATAGCTTTGTGTGAGGAATCAACATGAATATGAAAAGGGAGGGTCGAGTTTCGGCCTCAAAGAATTGGTGTAATGGTCAACTTACCCTTTAAAATTTCTAAGGCCTCTTGACAGCCTTTTGGCCATATAAACTCTGAATCTTTGGCCAACAACCCAAATAAAGGAGAGACCAACTTGTTGAAGTCCTTTATGAACCTTCGGTGGTATCCAGCTAATCCGAAGAAACTCTTGACATCACTCTACTTTTGAGGAGGTGGGACCCTTTGTATGATTTCTATTTTGTTTGGGTCCACCTACAGTCCTTGCTGAGATATTGAATGACCTAGCATGGTCCCTTCAGTCATCAAGAATTCACATTTTTTTGGACTAAGAAATAGGTTCATTTCAATGCATTTGTGCAATACTTTGACTAGGTTACTCAGGGCTACTTGAAAATCACAGCCTGTTGTGCTATACAACAACCCTCCCCATTTCAAAATTTTTCATATAAGACTTTAATAAGAAATGGGTCCCCTTTAGAATATAAATATGATCAATAAAACATTTGAAAATAAATTTTTATAATAGGTCATATAAAAATTTGCTTTTAGGGTAGGATAGATCACAATCGCAACTTGCAAAAATTTTGGACCCATGGAAGTCCTTTTAAGAAAACCGACCCGATTTGAGTCATAATAAAACCTTATTGAAAAAGCTTTATCAAAGGAAATAATTATAAAGTGAATTTTCACATCGCGCACATCCTTATCTCAACGGTAGACTTAAAGTGTTCCATTGAGATCGACCGATGCGATAACTCTATCGGAAATCGCATATCGCCACTCATTAAGAAAAAGTCCCAAGTGTTCCATGGAAAACCCCCGATGTGATAAGCCGATCACAATCACGCATCGCTACAATCATAAGACACATCCCAAAAGCTCCTTTGAAATCTTCCGATGTGATTTCATTATCGCATATCATGCATTCGATAAAGGCAAAACATGAAATATTACGAACACGTGCGGTTTAAAGTTATAAGTCAATTATAAAGAAAATTTAAACAATTTATCAATTTTAAACCATGTTGCCTCCCCATGCCAGCTCACCACTAATCGCAATCGGAACCACGCAGAGGAACCATTTAAGCATGGTACTTGTAACTCCCAATCTACGATATGCGATTATCGCTAATCGCTAATCAAAAAGTCACGATACCCATTCTAAAAAACGACCGTTATAAATTTTTGATGTGACATACCATCACAACAATAAATTTTCACATTAGAAGTTATGGGGAAATAATTAAAAGGCAGTTATGGTTGAATCCTTCAAGGATTTCATCTGTGGTGGCTTAATATATCATAGATCTGTAGCATCTATTATGCTTAATTGTTGTTAGTCTTGTGCATTGTGTATTAGCATTTAACAAGTTTTTTCCAATGTTACATTCATCTGTATCATTTTGCAGAGTGAATCTGAAATCATCAATCCAGTAAAAATGTCTAAGAAATCTCGAAAAGCAAAGGTCCCCGTCATAGCGAAAGATGAACCAGCAAAGTTGGTATTGATAGCTGATACGACCTGTTCAGGCCTTGGCAAGACTTCATGGGAGGGCATATATAATCTACATGAAGCAAAGGATCCAATTGAAATTGAAGAAGAAGGTGCAACGGCTGGTTCAACTGATAAATCGAAAAATACTCTAAACTATTTAGCCAACTCCTTCCTCCACAAAATAGTAGCCTGTGCGAAAGTGTTACCATGCAATGACCTAGTGAGATGGGTAATAGAGAGTATCAACATAACCGACAGAGCATTCTATACAGCCAATGGAAGGATGTTTGGGACATTCAAGGCAGAAGATATCAAGAAGATGTATCATTTTCCGGATCCCTAGAAACATTACAACAAAGCATTTTTAGAAGCTTTCACCAAGGAGAATGATGTAGAGTTAGACCCTATCAACCAATGGAGACATTTCCCAAACAAGCATAAGCATGAATCCTCTGGTATGTACTCTGTGGAATCCTTAGCACCTCCCTATTGCTATGTCGGTGCTATGATATGTAGACTCTTTGGAGCCTCTGATTCAACTAGATTTTCCATAGAAATGGTGCCTTTAATGGAAGTAGTGATTAACTCTTTTATCATGGATTGGGCAACCATTTTATCAGAAAAAATGGCCAACCACATCCTCAGTTATAGAAGAAATAGGTATGTGACTACCCAGACAATACCCCCATTCGATATGAGCACCTGCATTCCGGATACCATCTATTTCAATTCTGACTTCCCCATTCTAGGTTGGAAATGGACTCCTCAAGACCCAACTCCTATTCACATTTATCATAAGTATTTGTGGAAGGCCCATTATAAAGATCATATATACAGAATTTGCCATGGTTTTGTTTTACTCGTCCATCAGGCCATATTCAACAAACATGCTCCTTGGTTATCCGATGAGGCCAGCATTGACCTAACATCAATCGGAAATTGGTTCTGTGAAGAAAATCTCACCTATGTCAAACTTTTTGGCAGCACCACAAATCCACATGTTCTCCCATTATAAATTCCTGATAAGCTATTGGCTAGAGAAATAGATTACCAGATAATGGAGAAAGGAATGTCCAGGAACCTCAAAGAGTCCAAGAAACAAATGTGGCCTGCATTTCCCCTCCGTTGTGGTACTTACTCACTGCATGATTTCAAACATGACAAGAAAGAAGCAGAGAAGATAAAAATTCTGAAGTTAGCAGTCATCCCTAAGAGAAAGTATGACCCAAACGAAATGGCTTACAACTTTACCACTCAAGCGAAACTTGCCAAATTTGATCATGAGAAGGATGACTATGATGACTTTTTCAGTTCAGCTGAGTCGTTTTCACAAGTAAAACATCTAGCAAGGATCAAATTGGGAGTAGGGAGGATAGATAATTTTATGCAGTTAAGGACACATAGGTTACAAACACTACCTCTGGATTTATTGAGCACTACCCCTATGGTGAAGCAAGAAGGCCACAGTGAAGAACACATTACTAAGAAGATTTCTGAAAAGGAGTAGACAAATGAAAAGACTAGCGAGCTCCTAGATACCAATGTGCATATTGATGCAAACTAAATCAAGGAATGGGAGAAATTCGATCAGCAGATCAAGAACCAGAATGACTCCCAAAACATCATTACACCGAAATTGCCCGCAACACAGGAGCCTATTATTACTAGTATTACAATTGAAGGGGTAGTCGACATAGTTGACACTCAACATGATATTGAAATAATTCCAGAGAATCCTTCCGAAGAGATTGTATTGAAGGTTGAGGAAATACCACCCCTGGATGTATTTTATAGTACAAAACATAGGGCTATGTTCAAAAGGCAGAGGAAAAGGAGGAAAATTGACCAGGTAACATTCTCAACTCCTCAAGCTGAACTTATGAATGTGGTATGGAAAGACTCAGAAGTTAATCCTTCTGAGGATATAACTAAGTTATCTCAATATGTAGGTTCCTATACAGACGTTACAATGGACAAGGCCTACGAAGTTAGCCAACTGATCAAGGAAAAGGATCTAAGGATCACCTAACTTGAAGAGAAAATGGCAATGGAACAGCAGATTATTGGTCAGCTTGAGCAACAGCTACCAGAGCAAAAATAGCAGAATGAGCAACTGAAAGAACAGTTAAATCTAGAGAAAAAAAAGACCAATCAACAAGCTCTCTAGAAATAACAAAACTTGTCTCAAGAACTCATCAAGCTTCAAGTGGCACTTCAGCAGGAAAATAAGGCCAAGGAAGAACAAATCTCACAGCTGCAATTACAGGTAGAGAAATTCAAAGGTTATCTAAAGATTGATGAATTCAAGAAAGAAGACTTGGAAGTGACTAAAGCCTTACCTTGGAAACTAAATATCCTTTGCCATAAAATATCATTGGTTGACCCATTGTGCATCATCACTGCATCAGTCATTGAAAAGGTAGTTGACACGAGGCTAGAATTTTAAAATGTAGACGATAAGTTCACACAATTTCTCTCTTGGCAAAGTTTGAAAGAAGGCATGGCTGCTAATCTACCGAAAATCCAAGAATCGCACAAAGAAGTCTTGCTTTTGGAGTGGGAATCACAATTAATAAAGGCTGAAAGAGATACTTGCAGAGCCAGGGCTACAATGAATAGTGTGATCGAGTTGGTAAATGACAACTTATATGGAGCTAACTTGACTTCAATTGCTCCCCAGGAAAGCTCCCAAAGGCAAAAGCGCTAGAAAATCAATGGAGACAAGATCTGGCCAACAGAGAAGAACAAATTGGCAAAGTGCAAAACTTAACTTGGGATGCATTTTGGTTCTTCCTAGTCAAGCCTCAAAGCCAGCAGATGGCCACCAAATTCCTTGCTAACATTGTCAATGACATGGTTCTCTATATTTCAGATGCCACATATACAGGTCAACTACATTCAAGGCTGAGTCATCCTCCGGAAATTCAAGAAATGCTCTCAATTTTTCAGCTGCAAGTGCAAGAGGAGAAGTAGATACAATGAATCAATTCAAAGGCTATCGCACTGCTATTTTCATAAATCAAATCCCATATTTTCATGTTTACAGTTTCAACAGCTCAAAGAAATTTTTATTGACAATTAGTTTTTATTTTATTTTAAACCCTTTCATGTCTTTGAATAAAGGGTCCTCAATTTGCATAAACTTGACTTGAGAAGTTACACTTTTGTACTTCTAAATATATTTTTATCAGTAGTGGATCAAGGTTCTACATTTTTTTGAAGAGACGTTTTCAAGACCTACACTTTTGTATCTCCTGGAAGTTATCTCAAATAATAAAGTGGAATCGGAGTGTTATTTGCATTGGCAAGACTCAAATGTATGTGGTATTTCTATCACTATTTTTTTGTATTGTTTCCTTATGTGATGAAGCATTCCTTTTATAAGTTGATATTGTTGATGTATGTATGCTCTTCAAATAATTATTTATCATGTCATTTCTAAAGATTTAGAATTGTTATACTTTAAAGATGTATGTCAGCAATATACATTGTTATGAATGTGATATGTTTTTATAATTACTTTGTTTAACTTCTTAAACAAAGTAATCATTATATATGAATGCATATTTCTATTGATAAGTAAGCCATCTATATGATTATTTTTCTATTAGGAATAATCAGAAATCGCATTGTTAATACATTACCCAGGTTAGATAAGTATATTTGTATATTTTTGAGTTATAGGTTAAAGCACTTATCATATTTATTATAAATTATAAAACAACCATCCATCAAACCATTCATTATATGGGAAATTGGTCCCATATTCTCCAGTCGGAGCCACCATACCAAACGGAAAAGGAGTTGTACTAAGGTCCACACCGGGTGGTTATCCCCAATGTTGGTGCTAGGATTTTAGAGGCATCAACATGTTTGGTTCTAGAAGAAGGGCCTGAACTGTGAATGGCGAGTGAATCCAAATCCATAGGCCATTCTAAAAGTAAAACTCCCTCACCATCTCCTCCAACTTCTCCTTCGCATTCTAAATCTCCTATTTTTAAGCGAGAAGTTGAAAAGGAAAATACAACACCCACTGCTGAAAACTTAAACACACCTGGCAATTCTTATCTTGAACCCCCTGAAGTACAGTCCTTGATTCATAAAATCCAAGGGTTTTCAATATCCCAAGAACAGTCTAAGTTATCCCAAGGCAGTGTGACTTCACAATATATTCCATCCCAGTCTCTTACTAGAGCACAGAGTGAAAAGCTTGGTATTCCACCAACTGAATTTCCTCTGCCAAGTCGAAAAAGAGCTAGGAAGACACCTTTAGAGTCTGACAGTGAGATTATTTTCTCATCATCATCCATTCCATCTAAACCATTGCAAAGTCATCCATCTGTTCCACAACTCCAAATCATAGTCCAAAAGGGTACAGGTACTCCAACATCCTCTACCCAATCACTTTCAACTTCCTCCTCACCTTCTTCTACCATTAGCACAACAATGGCACAACCTCAACCAAAGCCATGGATCAATCTAGGAGCTCTCGCAATGTCTGCACCTTTGAGCCAATTACCAACCCATCCTGAAAAATGGTTACCAAAATTTAATCTTGACATTGGCATATTAGCAGAAGAACTTATAAATAATTTCATGTTGTCAATAAACTTGAATGGGGTAACAGAAGAAGATGTTGTTGTTAGAATATTTCCATACACTTTACAAGGAGCAGCTGGATCGTGGTATTTTTCATTACCACCAAGATCCATCAATAGCTGGGATGCTTTTCAAGAGCAATTTTTAACCAAGTTTGGAGACGATAGGTCCACAACGACTTTGATTAATGAGCTCTCCAATCTGAAATCTAAATCAAAGGAACCCATCAAAGACTTCAACTCCCAATTTAATAAACTGTTGAATAAAATTCCTGCAACATCCAAGCCTAGTGAAGAAGTCCAAAGTGAATGGTATATTTCTGCCTTGCCTTCAAATATAGCCATCTTCATTGACAGGGCTGCCAAACCCACATTAGCAGAAAATATGAAGGAAGCAATCACTGTTGAAAAATGTATCATTGCTTTAGAAAAGAAAAATGCTATTAAAGAAAGAAAATCCAAAAAGGTTACTTTCAAAGATGATTCAAAAAAGAAAGCAGTTAAAGACCCATATGACATGGAAGGTTTACAAAAGGTTTTGAAAACTATGTCCAATGAAATGGTGGAAATAAAAAAACAGGTAGCTAAAAATTCTACTAAAAAACCATTTAGAAATTTTAGAAGAAATCAGTCAAATGACCCTAAACCACCTAGTGCTATATCCAATGCAGAATCAGATCTAGATGACCATGAAGATAAAGACACAGTTTTAACATCGGAGGAAATGGAAGAAGATGAAATAGTTGATTGTCATGGAATGTGGGACTTTATCTTGCCTAAATCTGATACTAAAAGTGAACAAGAATCTCTCCCAGTAAATACCAGAAGTAAAAATGCAGCATAGCCTATTCAAACAAATCCAAAGAAGAAAAATTCAAGCCCTATTGCTAAAGACAAAGCTCCCGAAGAAAACTCCAGTCATGCCTTACCCAAAATCAACCATCATCCTCTAATCCTCCATCATCATCTAAAACGTTAGTAGTTTCCGACACTATGGATTATAACATCATGGAAGACATGAAGAAGACTCGAGCAAATATTTCTTTACATGAACTTAGCAAGCTCAAACATCAACAGAAGCTGTTACTAAAAGAATTGAATGCACTACCTTCTTCTCCTCTTCCAACCAGTGTATTAACTAAGGTAGCTAAAGGATCAGGTAAGCCACCATCGGATAAATTAGATGCTACTGATGTTGTTTTGATCGGAGATAGGTCTAATTCTCATAATCCTCCATTTCTCTTGAATTATGAGATCTATAATAAAAATTTGCATAACTGCTTGATAGATTCAAGGGCTTCGTCAAACATAATGCCAGCCTCAGTTTGCTCCAAATTAAACATTGAGCCCCAGAAATCTGCAGTTCATGTTGTTCAATTAGATCATACTAAAGTGCAAGTTTTAGGAGAGATTAATTTAGTCACTATTAGATTATCAGTTGATCCTAGAGTAGTTCAAAGAATTGATATATTAATTGCTGACATCCTTGAGTTTTATGGTTTAATTCTAAGCAAGGATTGGTCTGAGAAAATCCATGGTTACATTTCCACTGATTGGTCTCACATGTGGCTTCCCTATAAAGGGAAACCAAATCAAATCAAAATAGATCGGGAAAAACACGTGACTCATACAGTAACGGAGTTTGAACAAGAAAACCAACCTGTAGCTTTCAATAACAACATTCTTGGAAATTACTCAGCTAAGTCATTCTTTGGAAATTTTAATGCTCAACAATCACCTTTTCCTATTAATAGTATCACATCACAAATTGAAAATTTCTCTCATACAGATACCTTGAGATGTGTTAGTATTGTTGATGAACTTGTAAATAAATTTGTAGATAGGCATTTATTTTGGTCTTTATATTTTGATGGATCAAAATCCAATGATGGTGCAGGAGCAGTGTGTATTTTAGTTATTCCAGAAGGGGAAAAAGCTATGATATCATGTAGACTAGAATTTGAGTGTACCAATAACACTGCGGAATATGAGCCATTGATTCAAGGGCACTATAAAGCAATAAGCCTGAATATTCTATATCTGAAAGTATTTGGTGATTTTGAAATTGTTATCAAACAAGTAAGGAATGCTATCCATTGTCTCTCAAGACATCTCAAACATTATCAATCCCTTGTTCAAGATCTCATAACTCATTTTCTGGCATTCAACATTTCTCCTATTCCTAGATCTCAGAATGCAACAGCTGATTTATTGGCTAATGTTGCTTCTAAGCTCCTTCCATCCGAGGATTATAGTCCAGATAGGTTTTCAATTGAATTAATTTTTTGGCCATCTATCCCAGACAATGTCACCAATTGTCGGGTATTTAATCATGATGAAGACATCTTAAATTTATTGACTTCTGAAAAGTCTTATGATGATCAGATTATCGATGAAAACAATCATGATCTTCAACTAAAACAAAGAATAAATGAGAATTCTATTCCTAAATCTATGGTCAAGCTAGAAGATCTCTATGATATCAAAGATAGATTCAAAAAGGTCACTAATGCAAAACTTCAAAGTTCTACTTTAAGGTTTGAATTAGTAAATCTTGGCAGTGAGGCCAAACCATAAAATGTCAATCTAAGACTTGAACTCACATCAGAAGAAAGATTTGCTTTCATCAGATTATTACGCAAATACAAAAATGTTTTTGCTTGGAATTATGAAGACTTGAGAACTTATGATACTTCTATCATTCAACACAAAATTCCAATGATTTCTGATGAGAAACCTATACAACAAAAGTTAAGGAAAATTCACCCAAATCTGGAAAGTCAAATCAAAGTATAGTTGAATAAACTTCTGAAAGCTAAAATAATCTTCTCGGTCAAACATTCTAAATGGGTTTCAAGCTTGGTACCTGTAAGGAAAAAGAATGGTGATATTAAGATTTGCATAGATTTTAGAAATCTCAATAAGGCATGTTAAAAAGATAATTTCCCATTACCAACAATGGAACAGATACTTCAATTAGTAGTTGGTTCAAAGTTAATGTCCTTTCTTGATGGTTTTTTAGGATACAATCAAATATTGGTGCATCCAGATGATAGACTAAAAACTACAGTCATAACTAAATGGGGAACATATGCTTATTAAAAAATGCCTTTTGGTTTGATAAATGCTGGAGCTACGTTCAAACGAGCCATGGATATAGCCTTCAAAGGTTTGATCAATAGGTCAGTTGTTGTTTACTTAGATGACATAACTGTCTTTTCCAAGAAAGGGCCAATCATCTACATGATTTAAAACAGATCTTTGAATGATGTAAAAGGTATGGGATTTCCCTAAATCCCAAGAAATCATTCTTTGCTCTTAACGAAGGTAAACTCTTAGGGTTTATTGTATCCAAAGATGGCATATATATATTGATCCTGACAAGATAAAAGAGAATTCTGATATTCCTTTGCCACATAATAAGAAATCAATGCAATCATTTTTGGTACAGATAAACTTTGTAAAAAGATGTGTTCCTGATTTTTCTCATATAGTCTTACCTTTACAAACTATGATTAAGAAAAATTTAGTTTTCAAATGGGGACATAACGAAAAAGAAGCCTTTGAATCAATAAAACAGGAAATCATTAATGCTCCTACATTGAATACTCCCAATTTTTCTAATCATTTTATTTTGTATACTTTGGCCACTGAAACATCTTATGATGTCGTTTTAACACAAATCAATGATCAGCAAGTAGAAGCACCTATATACTTCTTTAGTTCCAATTTGTAGGGTGTTGAACTCAACTATTTGGAAGTAGAAAAACAAGCTTTTGTTGTTTTTAAATCTATCAGACACTTTAAACCATTTCTCCTAAAAAACACACACAAAAGTAATAGTCCCATTCTCTGCAGTGAGGCAATTGCTAGTGCAAAGGGAAGTAGGAGAAAAGAGATCTAATATTCGCGAAAATTGTGAGAGGTCGAGCTTTTTGCAGGTTATTAGCAGGAGCTTATAATATTCTAGAACATGAAGATTCAGATAAGACTCTTCAAGTGAATGAGATAAGTATCATACATTATGAATCTCAGTATGTTGATCTGATCTTTTACTTGAAAAATGGATATACTCCCCCTAATTTCAGTTACAAAAACAAACGTGCTTTAAGATTAAAAGCAAAACACTTCGAAATCATTGATGATGTGTTATTTAGAAGAAATTATGATTCAATTTTATTAAGATGCCTTGAAAAAACTAAAGCACAAAAGGTTTTGCAGGAATTACATGATGGTCCAGTAGGTGGACATTTTGGAGGAGATACTACAGCTCACAAAATAATACATGTTGGCTATTATTGGCCCATTTTGTTTAAAGGTGCCCATGCTTATGTCAGGAAATGCAAGATATGCCACAATGCTAGTGGGAGACAAAGGAAACCAGCCTTTCCTTTACAACCAGTAAACATTGAGCAACCATTTGAATAGTGGGGGCTTGATATCATAGGAGACATTGTTCCACATTCTTCCAAGCAACACAGATACATCCTTACAGCCATGAACTACTTCACAAAGTGGGTAGAAGAAATTCCATTAAAGGTAGCCAATTCTGATGCAATCATTGAATTCATTGATCAATTCATCATTACCAAGTTTGGTGTACCTAATGCCCTTATTTTTGATAATGCATCTTATTTTTCTGGGAGTAGTATAGTTGAATTTTCTCTTAAGAGAGGTTTTAAATTAAAATATTTTGCAAATTACTATCCTCAAGGTATTGGTTTGGCAGAGTCAACTACTAAGAATCTCACTAAGATTATTAAAAGAACTGTTGATCAAAATCAAAATAATTGGCATAAATCTTTAATATTTGCATTATGGGCAGATCACATGACTCAGAAGGCCTTAATAGGCACTTCTCCTTTTAACTTAGTATACGGGAAAGAGGTTGTAATACCTTCAAATTCAGCACTCCCGTCTCTAGCCCTAGTACAATTTATTGAAGAAAATCCTTCTTCCTCTATCCAATTAAGATTTGATCAAATTCTAAAATTAGATGAAGAAAGAGAAAAGGCCAAAATCATTCATGCTAAACATCAACAAGTCATTAAATCTTCTTTTGATGCAAGTTCTACTGGCTCAAAAGCATTACAAATTGGTGATCTCGTTTTGAAATGGGACAAAGCACATGAAGACAAAGGTAAACATACCAAATTTCAAAAGATGTGGCTTGGACCATTTCAAATCATTGAAAAGATAGGCTCATCAACGTTCATACTGCAAGACTCATTAGGAAGGAGAGATTCTCTTCTTGTGAATGGGCTTATCTTAAAGAAATTCTTTTCTTAAGGAGGTAACCCATTCTTACCTGTATAAATTCTTTATGCAAGTTTGTTTATTTTAGAAAATAATATTGTAAATAGTCTTCCATTGGCCTTTTTAATATTGAAAATCTCTTTGAGATAATATTGTGAATACTTGCTTTCAATAGATGGAAACTTTTAAGGAAATGATTACAGTTTTGGAAAGTTGAATAAAACATGAAACTCTGAGAACCTCTTTAACTTTTGTAAAATCTCCCAAAAACCTTGAAAATAATGTAAACCATTCTAAGTTTTATAAAGTTGAGAAAGGTTATTCATAAAAGGTAAATACTTTTCCAAGCTTAGCATCCATAACTCTAAAAATGTCATCCATAAACTCTCAAGGAGAAAGTCATTCACCCCATCCACTAAGTTTATGATTTTTTAGAGTGTAATTCTAAAATATGTCTGATATAAAATATAAAAGGTCTCATCATGAGCGTGCTTACCATGATCATAGGGAACTAATTAAACTAGCATTACCAATACTGCATATCAAAACAGGGTAATGGATTATAATCATAAGACAAGGGGTCTCATTACAAGCCAACTTGTTCAGTTCAATTACAACCAGTGAATGACATTGTTATAAGCTAGCTCCCAAACTAGGACAATGGATTTTTATCTTTAAAAAGTTAAAAGAATATAAAATCAAAAAAAATACATGTAAACATATCTCTATGAATTTATCTTTCAAAAGTTATACTCTTAGATGGATGGGACAATGAATGATTGACGGTCAAAAGGTAACCCTGTCGAGACTATAGATGTTTGCTGGCAACAGAGATACCACCTGTGACAAAAGAGTAAATTTAAAAGCTAAGTTGGAGGAGCCCCCTACTTTATCTTTATCAACCAATAAAAGCTTGAAGAAACCAAAAATGTTTTTATTTTTAAGGGATTGTAAGAGAAATTACAAAAAAAAAAATATCTTATTCAGAATTAATTTTTGTTTAGCTATTCTTAGATGGTTTTCTTTATCCTCAATTGTTTCCAAACTAGAAAGTTATAGATATTGCATTATTTTCCAGAGATAACCGTTTCTCCCAATAATCGCCAATTGTTGTGCTATACAAGAACCCTCCCCATTTCAAAAATTTTCATATAAGACTTTAATAAGAAATGGGTCCCCTTTAGAATATAAATAAAATCAATAAAATGTTTGAAATTAAATTTTTATAATAGGTCATATAAAAATTTGCTTTTAGGATAGGATAGATCGCAATTGCAACTTGCAAAACTTTTGGACCCATGGAAGTACTTTTAAGAAAGTCTGATCCAATTTGAGTCATAATAAAACCTTATTGAAAAAGATTTATCAAAGGAAATAATTATAAAGTGAATTGTCACATCGTGCACATCCTTTATCTCAATGGTGGACTTAAAGTGTTCCATTGAGATCCGTTGATGAGATAACTCTATCGAAAATCACATATCGCCACTCGTTAAGAAAACATCCCAAGTGTTCCATGGAAAACCCCTGATGTGATAAGCCGATCGTAATCGCGCATCACTAAAATCATAAGACACATCCCAAAATCTCCTTTGAAATCTTCCGATGTGATTTCATTATCATATAGCACACATTCGATAAACGCAAAACATGAAATATTACGAACATGTGCGGTTTAAAGTTATAAGTCAATTATAAAGAAAATTTAAATGATTTATCAATTTTAAAACATGTCGCCTCCCCATGCTAGCTCACCACTACTTGCAATCATAACCATGCAGAGGAACCATTTAAGCATGGCACTTGTAACTCTCGATCTGCGATATGCGATTATCATTAATCGACGATTGGAAAGTCACGATACCCATTCTAAAAAAGGACCATATAAATTTGTGATGCAAAATACCATCATAGCATTAAAGTTTCACGTTGGAAGTTACGGGGAAATCATTAAAAGGCAGTTGTGGTTGAATCCTTCAAGGATTAGATCCGTGGTGGCTTAATATATCATAGATCCATAGAATCTATTATGCTTAATTGTTGTTAGTCTTGTGCATTGTGTATTAGCATTTAACAAGTTTTTTCCACTCTTACATTCATCTGTTTCATTTTACATAGCGAATCTGAAATCATCAGTCCAACAAAAATGTTTAAGAAATCTCAGAAAGAAAAGGTCCTCATCATATCAAAAGATGAACCAGCAAAGTTGGTACTGATAGTTGATACTACCTTTTCAAGCCTTGGCAAGACTTCATGGGAGGGAATATATAATCTACTCGAAGTCGAGGATCCAACCGAAATTGAAGAAGGAGCAACGGCTGGTTCAACTGATAAATCAAAAAATACTCTTAACGATTTAGCCAGCTCCTTCCTCCACAAAATAGCAGCCTGTGTGAAAGTGTTACCATACAATGACCTGGTGAGATGGGTAATAGAGAGTATCAACATAACCGACAGAGCATTCTATATAGCCGATGGAAGCATGTTCGGGACATTCAAGGCAAAAGATATCAAGAAGATGTTTCATTTTCCAGACCCCCAGAAACATTACAACAAAGCATTTTTAGAAGCTTTCACCAAGGAGAACGATGTAGAGTTAGACCCTATCAAGCAATGGAGACATTTCCCAAACAAGCATAAGCATGAATCCTCTGGTATGTACTCCGTGGAATCCTTAGCATCTCCCTATTGCTATGTTTGTGCTATGATATGTAGACTCTTTGGAGCCTCTGATTCAGCTAGATTTTCCATAGAAATGGTGCCTTTAATGGAAGCAACGATTAACTTTTTTATCATGTATTGGGCAACCATTTTATCAGATAAAATGGCCAACCACATCCTCGATTATAGAAGAAATAGGTATGTAACTACTTGGATAATACCCACATTCTATATGAGCACCTACATTATGGATACCATCTGTTTCAATTCTGGCTTCCCCATTCTACGTTGGAAATGGACTCCTCAAGACCCAACTCCTATTCACATTTATCATATGTATTTGTTGAAGGCCCATTATAAAGATCATATATATATAGAATTTGCCATGGTTTTGTTTTACCCATCCATCAGGCCATATTCAAGAGACATGCTCCTTGGTTATCCGATGAGGCCAGCATTGACCTAACATCAATTGGAAATTGGTTCGATGAAGAAAAGTTCACCTATGCCAGACTTTTTGGCAGCACCACAGATCCACATGTTCTCCCATTGTACATTCCTAATAAGCTATTGGCCAGCGAAATGGCTTACCAGATAACGGAGAAAGGAATGTCCAAGAACCTCAAAAAGTCCAAGAAACAAATGTGGCCTGCATTTCCCCTATTTTGTGGTACTTACTCATTGGATGATTTCAAACATGTCGAGAAAGAAGCAGAGAAGATAAAAATTCTGAAGTTAGTAGTCATCCCTAAGAGAAAGTATGACCCAAACGAAGTGGCTTACAACTTTACCACTCAAGTGAAACTTTCCAAATTTGATCATGAGAAGGATGACTATGATGACTTGTTCACTTCAGCTGAGTTGTTTTCACAGGTAAAACATCTAGCAGGGATGAAATTGGGAGCAGGAAAATAGATAAGTTTATGCATTTCAGGACACAGAGGTTACAAACACTACCTCTGGATTTATTGAGCACTATCCCTATGGTGCAGCAAGAAGGCCACAGTGAAGAACACATTACTCAGAAGATTCTAGAAAAGGAGCAGACAAATGAAAAGACCAGCAAGCTCCTAGATACCAATGTGCATATTGATGCCAACTTAATCAAGGAATGGGAGAAATTCGATCAGCAAATCAAGAACCAGAATGACTCCCAAAACATCATTACACCAAAATCGCCCACAACGCAAGAGCCTATTATTACTAGTATTACAATTGAAGGGGCAGTCAACACAATTGACACTCAGCATGATATTGAAATAATTCCAGAGAATCCTTTCGAAGAGATTGTATTGAAGGTTGAGGAAATATCACCCCTGGATGTATTTTATAGCCCAAAGCATAGGGTTGTGGTCAAAAGACAGAGGAAAAGGAGGAAAATTGACTAGGGAACATTCTCAACTCCTCAAGTTGAACTTATGAATTTGGTGTGTAAAGGCTCAGAAGTCAATCCTTCTAAGGATTTAAAAAATTTATCTCAATATGAAGGTGCCTATATAGCCACTACAATGGAAAATGCCTCTGAAGTTAGCCAACTAATCAAGGAAAAGGATCTAAGGATCACCCAACTTGAAGAGAAAATGGCGGTGGAATAGCAGAAGATTGGTCAGCTTGAGCAATAGCTAGCAGAGTAAAAACAACAGAATGTACAACTGAAAGAAAAATTAAATCTGAAGAAACAAAAGACCAATCCACAGGTTCTCCAGAAACAACAAAAGTTGTCTCAAGAACTTAACAAGCTTCAAGTGGCACTTCAGCAGGAAAAGAAGGCCAAAGAAGAACAAATCCCACAGCTTCAATTACAGGGAGAGAAATTCAAAGGTGATCCGAAGATTGATGAATTCAAGAAAGAAGCCCTGGAAGCGACTAAAGCCTTATCTCAGAAAATAAATATCATTTGCCATAAAATATTATTGGTTGACCCATTGTGCATCATCACTACATCACTCATTGAAAAGGTAGTTGACACCAAGCTAGAATTTGAAAATGCAGACGATAAGGTCACAAAATTTCTCTCTTGGAAAAGTTCGGAAGAAGGCACGGCTACTAATCTACCAAAAATCCAAGAATTGTACAAAGAAGTCTTGTTTTCGAAGTGGGAATCATAATTAATAAAGGCCGAAAGAGCTACTTGCAGAACCAGAGCTACAATGAACAGTGTGATCGAGTTGGTAAATGACAGCTTATATGGAGCTAACTTGATCTACGATTTCTCCCCGGGAAAGCCTTGGAAGGAAAAAGTGCTAGAAAATCAATGGAGACAGGATCTGGCCAGCAGAGAAGAACAAATCGGCAAAGTGAAAAACTTAACTTGGGATGCATTTTGGTTCTTCCTAGTCATGCCTCATAGCCAGCAGATGGCCACCAAATGCCTTGCCAACATTGTGAATCACATGGTTCCTGAGCTTTCAGATGCAACATATACAGGTCAACTACATTCAAGGTTGGGCCATCCTCCAGAAATTCGAGAAATGCTCTCAATTTGTCAGCTGCGAGTGCAAGAGGAGAAGTAGATACAATGAATCAGTTCAAAGGCTATCACACTGTTATTTTCGTAAATCAAATCCCAGATTTTCATGTTTGCAGTTTCAACAGCTCAAAGCGATTTTTATTGACAGTTAGTTTTTATTTTATTATTTAAACCCTTTCATGTCTTTGAAGAAAGGGTCCTCAATTTGCATAAAACTTGACTTGAGAAGTTATACTTTTGTACTTCTAAATATATTTTTATTAGTAGTGGATCAAGGTTCTACATTTTTGTGAAGAGACATTTTCAAGACCTACACTTTTGTATCTCCTGGAAGTTATCTCAAATAAGAAAGTGGAATCAGAGTGTTATTTGCATTAGCAAGACTCAAATGTATGCGGTATTTCTATCACTGTTATTTTGTCTTGTTTCCTTATGTGATGAAGCATTCCTTTTATAAGTTTCTATTGTTGATGTATGTATTCTCTTCAAATAATTCTTTAACATGTCATTTCTGAAGAATTAGGATTGTTATACTTTAAAGATATATGTCAGCAATATACATTGTTATGAATGCCATATGTTTTTATAATTACTTTGTTTAACTTCTTAAACAAAGTAATCATTATATATGAATGCATCTTTCTATTGATAAGTAAGCCATCTATATGATTATTTTTCTATTAGGAATAATTAGAAATCGCATTGTTAATACATTACCCGGGTTAGATAAGTATATTTGTCTATTTTTGAGTTATAGGTTAAAGCATTTATCATCTTAGTTATACATTATAAAACAACCATTCATTATATGGGAAATTGGTCCCATAATATCCAGTCGGAGCCACCATGCCAAATGGAAAAGGAGTTGTACTAAGGTCCGGACCGGGTGGTTATCCCCAATGTGGTGCTAGGATTTTAGAGGCATCAACACAACCATAAGGTGTAAAATCATCCATATAGATTTCCACTGCATCATGTACTAATTCGGAAAAAAATACTCAAGACTTCTCTCTAGAAAGTGGCAGGAGCATTGTATAGGCCAAAAGTAAGGACCCTATAGGAAAAAGTACCCCAAGGACAGGTGAATGTGACCTTATCCCGGTCTTCTAGGCAGATTTGGATTTAGTTGTACCCATTGAATCCATCTAGGAAAGAGAAAAACTTCTTCCCTGCCAGGCCATCTAGAACTTGGTCAATGAAGGGTAGGGAAAAATGATCCTTCTTTGTGGCTTTGTTCAACTCCCTGTAATCTAAACAAATCATCCACTTACCATTTTTCTTGGGAACTAACACTAAAGGAGAGACCCACTCACTGTCAGAGATAGGGTAAATGAATCTTGCATCTATCATTTTTTGTAGATCCTTTTTGACTATATCTTTAAGAGCTAGATTCATCCTCCATTGTGGTTTCCTCACTAGCTTGTAACCTTCTTTAATGTATATGTGGTGAGTACACACTGAGGGGTGTACTCCCTTCATTTCCTTGTAACTCCAAGCAAAGGCTTCTAGGTTTTCTCTCAACATGTTGCATAGCTTTTCCTCTTTGAGAGCAGAAAGGGATGGATTAATTTTCAAAGTTTTCTCTAGGCCAAATTCTATAGTTTTGACATGGATTGGGTTGGAATTGGCTAAGCATAAGTCAATTGGATGATTGTTTTTGGTTTCCCTTACTTCTTCTTCTAATGGTAACGAACTATGAGTTTGACTTTGGAGCAGGTGTTCAATTAAGTCATCCTCATCCTGTCCTCCTCATATGGTTGCTTCCAAAGCATAAAGCTAGGCTGAATAAACCTCATCTTCTTCCTCCTCCTATGGTTGCTTCCAAAGCATAAAGCTGGGCTAAATAAACCTCATCTTCTTCCTCCTCCTCCAACCATAAAGGTAATCATGCTCTAGAGAAGGTTGAGCAGGAGGGTATAGGACTACCTGTTTGGACATATGCCCATTCTTGATGGTCATATTCCCAGCTCTACAGCTAATGTAAGCATCAGTTGTGTACAACCATGGCCTACCAAGGATGAGAGGGTAACCAGTAAGCTTAGCCTTAGGCTGGAGAACTAGGAAATCTGCAGGGTACTCCCAGGAATCAATGGAGACCATCACATCCTCCACAATTCCCTCAGGGGTGACTGTGGAATGGCTACAAATTGCAGAACTGTTGTGGTCTTCCTCAATGACCCTTGAAGGTTGAGCTTGAGCATGTTTTCCTTGTTCATCACATTAATGGCATCCCCAAGATCAATCAAAGTGTCTGGGACAATGGTGTTGTTGATGTGCACATCTCCCACAGGGCTTCCAGGGTCCAAATATTTTGGACATATTACCTACACCAGCATTAAGTCAGATAGCTTCCCAATGACATTAATGGTAGGGGAATCCCTTTTTCTTCTTCCTGAATGCTTGAAGTACTTCTCCTTAATCAACTTATTGTAAATGGGAACATCTTTTATTGCTTGGAAAGGGGGAATATTTACACATAGATTTTTCAATTCTCCCAGAAGTTCAATTTCTTCTAGGGTAGGATGGAGTGGTTGGCTAATCTCTCAGGAAAGGATGGATTTACTTTAAGGTTGCTCTCCACTCTTTCTGCCTCAACCTCCCTATGTAGAGAGTGTTGGCTTATTAGGGCTTGACCCAGGTTCAGAGTTAATTTAGCCAAACAAATCCAGGTACTACTGGCCCTTTCAGCAACAGTCCATGGATCGTGGACTAAGGTTTCACCAGAAGTAGTATGGTAGGGTGCTAGAACTAGCTTTCCACACCCTGGAGATGTCTGATGAGTTCAAGTGGTCCGCGGTTTGACCCTTGCTTCGTGCACTTTCCCGTACCTTGTAGTCTGATATGTTGCCTTCACGCAGCCCTACACAGGGGCTGAACGTTGCACTTCTACATTATTATCCAAGACCGTAGTGGTATTCCAATGTTAGTCGATTATTTTAGCCTACTTGCATGCTTTAAGTTATACTTAACAACATAAACCATTCATACAGGTGCGCGCAGTAAATAAATAGTATATTTGCAAATTATAACAACCATGCATTAACCCAAGAATAGATACACATAATTATGATAAAACTTCTCTTTATTAATTCCTTCCTCGATTACAGACTGGACTCCGCCCTGCGCACTCATCTGCAAGGGTCCACGCACTCAGTTGCGGACTACTAGGCCTCTACGAACTCAACTGCAGAGCCTTCTCCTACTTTATGACCCAAAGACACACTTTACACTTGTGACTCACTCCCTTATACTTGTTACTCTTATCTATCATTATCTATCATCTTTTACACTTAGAGCCTTGCTCTATTTATACAATCCCATGGTCCGCAGACCATGGGTAGGTCTATCCAACTGACATTACATTACAAAACTAGGGTGGACAACCCTGTGAATCTATTATTGGGTCAAAACTTGGGCTTTGAGCCCCAAAACATGCCTTGGGGGGATTCCATACCCAACAAGCCCCTAACACAAACATCGTAACTCACCCTCAAGTCACTCTATTGGGGCAGTGATCTTTGCGTGGAGTCCCTCAAACTATTTTCAAACTGCGTAGAGGTCAGCAACGCACTAAGTTGCTTCTTGTTGGATCTACTGCATACGTTGTTCCGAGACCTCTATGTCTGAACTGCTTCTCTGCATCTATGTCGGTATCCCTTGCATTTTTTTATAGTCCCACACCTTTGTCCGGACCCATGGACCGCAAAGACTATACTTCCGTCGGTTAGTCAGATAGCTGGGCCACCCATGTAAGGCTTCAAGTGGCTACCATTCACTTTGCCTGGGAAAGGCTCTCCATTTAGTTTGACTAGCTTTACTACACATCCATCTGTGACCTCCTTAACCACGTATGGTCCTAGCCAATGCATCCTAAACTTTCCCGAGAACTTTTCAAACTTACTGTCATACAACAACACTAAGTCATTTACCTTGAAGGTGTGCAACTTAGTATGGCGATTATGCTAGGCCTTTTCATGCTGCTTTTGTACCTACTGATGAAAACCATCCAAGAACCGTTCCTCCTCAAGTTCTTCCAATTGCGCGAGCCTTTCTTCTAGAGCTTCACAATCCGTCATACCTGTGAGTGTTGTTATCCGCAGACTAGGTACAATATACTCCATCGACATGATAGCTTCCACGCCATAAACTAACCAGAAAGGTGTTTGTCCCATCAATTTCTTGCACGTTGTCCTATAAGCCCATAGTACGACAGGTACGCGCCAGCCCCAATCGCTTTGTTGTGTGTTGCACACTTTGGTTAGCATAGTCTCCAGTACTTTGTTGAAGGATTCTACTATCCCATTGGCTTGTGGGTGATATAGTATGCTTTTTTGATGATACACCTAAAAATATTCTATGAGCGCGTTGATGGTTTCTTTCAGGAAATGTGTACCTTGATCACTCATTAAGATTTTTGGACAGCCAAATCGAGTCAACACTTGTTCAAACAAAAACTTCATAGTCGTGGTGGCCATGCAATCTTTGACCGGCTGCGCTTCCGCCCAGCGAGTCAGGTACTCCATCGCGGTGATGATGTATCGTGTGCCTATTTTTCCTTGGGGTTTTATAGGTCCCACAAAGTCGATTGCCCAATTTTTCAAGGGTTGCAACGTCATTTTTGGTTTCAAAGTCATTTCCTCCCTTCGTGATGGTTTACCAGTCCTTTGACATTTATCGCAAGCCTTACAGTGTGCTTTTGAATCCTGATGAAGGGTTGGCCACCACAACCCTGCGCGGAGAATCTTTTGTTTGATTGCTCATCTCGCATAGTGTCCTCCTGCAGCGTCCCCATGTGCTTCCTCAAGGATCTGACTTCGTTCAAGTGCGTAACTTCGCAATATCTCATCATTTCCCATTTTGTATAGGTGCCCCGTGATGACAAAAAAATCCGTCATGCACACCACCAATTCCTTCTTCTATTGGATAGAGTATTACTTTGGCATAATCCTTATTGTCGGAAAGTGGATTATATCTTCAAAGTGTTCGTCCATGATGCACATAGAAAAGAGTTGTGCGTCAGGTAATCCTTCCTCCAAACTAGTAGGTTCCTCGTCGTCTCAATATGCAACAAGTGATCTGGTCCTGCATTCAGGCGTCTAGGTTTTATCATGCCTCAAAGTCATATTCTTGGAACAATAAGAGCCACCTACATATGTGCCCCCCAAACACAGGCTTATTGACCAATTACTTTAGTGCGGAATGGTCTGTGTACATCTTGAAATGTCCTCCTAGCAAATAGTGCTGGTATTTTTGGAGCACGTACACCATAGCCAATCCCTTGAGCTTGGTTGTGGAATAGTTCATTTTGGCTTTGGACAATCTATGACTTGTAAACGCAATAGGGTGATCCAAGCCCTCTCCACCCTCTTGTGTGAGCACTTCTCCCAGCGCGATACATGACACATCAACATGGACATGAAACTCCACATCCCATTTTGGGAAGACCAGGATTGGAGCGGAGGCCAATTTCCCCTTTAGGACATCCAGGCTCTTCATGCAATCATCATTCCAGCAAAATGTGACATCCTTTTTCAATAGTTTCTCCATTGGCGCGGTGATCTGGGCATAGCTTTTGATGAACTTCATGTAGTACCCTGTGTGTCCCAAGGTAGCGTGCAACTGTTTAACACTTCACGGTGCATCCAAATTTAGAATTATTGCAATCTTCGTGGGGTCCACCATTAGTCCTTGCTTGCAGACCACATGTCCTAGTAGGTTCCCAAAGGGAATGAAGAACATACACTTCTTAATATTCAGCGCAATCTGGTGTCGTCGGCAAGTATCCAACATCAAATGTAAGCTTGCTACGTGGTGCTTAACCAATCCAAAGATAGTCCAATCATCCAGATAGACCTCTAGGAATTTGTGGATATATTCTTTGAAGGCGCCAACAACTATGCGTAAAAATATGGTTGACGTGTTTTTTAACCCAAACGGCATGACGGTGTATTGAAAACAACCCCGTTTAGTGGCGAAGGTGGTCTTGCTCCTGTCTTCTGATGCGATTTTGATCTGGTGGTACCCTGAGAACCCATTGGTGAAAGAATATGCTTCTTGCCTACCAACATTTTCTAATACTTCATCTGTGAATGGAGTCGGGAATGGGTCATGTACACAAGCGTCATTCAACTTCCTAAAGTCCATGCATATTCTTATCTCGCCCTTCTACTTTTTCTCCTGCACTACCATAGGGGTCACCCAGTCGGATTCTTCCACCAACTCAATAATCTCATATGCGAGCATTTTTTCTAGTTCCACATGGACCTTTTCCTTGTACTTCGGATTCAAGCAGTAAGGCCTCTGCTTAACCAGCTTCGCGTTAGGTTTTAGGGTGATCTTCATCATCCCTAAGTCGCCAAAGATCCCCTTTAAGTCTGTAATCTTGGCAGGGAATACGTCTTGGTACTCGCAGAGTAACTCAACGACCTTATCCACCGTGGCATCATCCCAATAGTCACCGAGTGTTGCATACTTCGGTTCAGCCTCCGTCCCAATGTTTACCTACTTCGTTTTTAGTGGCACAGTGATGTCAGGATCTTCAATCAATGGTCCTTGAACCTAGCGATAGCATTCAGTTTCTGGAATGTTGACTTTTCATGGATCCTCATCATCCTCATCAATATTTACATTGTAACACTCCAACGCGTAGCTCAGCTGGGTCGCCCATTCCAGCTGAAGCACTTCCATTGGCTCCTGGGGTATTCTGAAGATAGCTGCTTTTACTGATTGTAGCACATTATCCACAGTATCCCACCAACAATCTTCAAACGTGAAGCTTAATAGGAATCCTTCACGCAATATATCCCATTCGCTCATGCCATGGTGGAGCTCCGTCTCAGTATACCAATTCATGGGTATGACTGAATAGGTGCACCCACTCAGGTTGTGGCTCTTCCCCATAGAACTTGGTCCATTTTTTGAGGTGTACACGTGGATCATCCCATCCATCATACTTGTCTATTAACCACATCTGAGGCATCCCAAACCACATGCGCATCATCCTTCTGCATTCGCACCAGTCCTCAAAACTTCTTTGATGTGTACCCCACCATCTTGCGGGCATATCGCATAGTACCCATTTCAGAGCGTCGAAATGTTGTTGTTCTCGTATTTCTCTTTCAAATTTTTTCAAGAAATCATCCACCTCGCTCAATCCATCATACATCAGTAGATCTCTTACCTTTGTTACCACGCAGCGTAGTGACCTTTTCATCATGTTACAGTTGAGCGTGGTTACCTCGTGTAACCGGTTCTGCCATCTTTCTATTTCCTTATCCGAATCTGAGGTGAAGGAGCTTTCACGCTCCCATGAGAGTCTGCCATCCGTTATTGGATTCACCCAGTCCTTCTCCCGTATATCATCGTCACTATCATTCTCGTGCAGCGGTTCTGTGTAGTGTGATACTTCTGCAATGTCTAAAGGTACCACTACGCGCAGTGAATTTTTCTCTAAAATCATCTTGCGCTTATTTAGATTTATCACTCAATTCATGTCAGTGGCCCAATCTATTCCCAGTAGCGCAGGATAGGGATTGTTGTCATCAATAATCTCTATCACTTCGAAATTTGGAAGCGCGCTCGCACCTTCAATATCTACCGTTATTCCCTACAATCTTCCCATAGGTAGGATCTTTTGTTGATTCACCATTCACAATTGAATAGGAGACCATTGCAATGCAGGCCTGCGCATGTGCTCCCGTGTATACTTTGGCAGGATGTTTGTGTCTAATCCTAGATCCAAAATCACTTGATCCATTTCATACTCCCCGATCTACGAGGTCAATCGCATCTCTCTTCCTGTTCGCGTTGTCTACTTCCCAAGCTTCCGGACCACACACGGTTCTCTTAGCGCGGTCCCAGCATGTCTGATGATGAGTTCTTGCAGCCCCTTCATAAATTTGTTGTCAAGTAGCAGCTTCATGCATGTCTCCAAAAATGTAGTGAGCAATGATGGGTCCATTTCTAGTTCCAGTTTGTCTTTACTTCCTGAAGTGGATGCATCCTTGAAGCTTTTCTTAGCCTCCATGAATGTCTCCTTAGCATGCTCTAAATCGAATTCTAGTTCCTTTGTTGGAGCCTTGTGAACCCAGGCACTCTCTTCGGGTTTCTTTCCCTTGTCATCTCCTTTCGTGATACCACTTCGGAGCACGATATTTACATTCAAGTCCTCCTCACACGGCTCAGACCTCATCATTTGCAGGTTCTAAGTTGGGGGATGTTGGAGTGCTCCTTTGTCGCGCAACCTCGCTATGAGCATGGGAAAATCCTTCATCTCATGTACTTCCTGAAGTGGAGGCATCCTTGAAGCTCTTCTTAGCCTCCATGAATGTCTCCTTAGCATGCTCTAAATCGAATTATGGTTCCTTTGTTGGAGCCTTGTGAACCCAGGCACTCTCTTTAGGTTTCTTTCCCTTGTCATCTCCTTTTGTGATACCACTTCGGAGCACGATATTTACATTCGGGTCCTCCTCACGCGGCTCATACCTCATCATTTGTAGGTTCTAAATCGGGGGATGTTGGAGTGCTCCTTTGTCACGCAACCTCGCTATGAGCATGGGAGAGTCCTTTGTCTCATGATCAAACTGGGTACAATATAAGCATGATGGTCTCATCGGATTTGTACAATCACAGGCATAATGCCTCAATCCTCCGCATTTGTAACATATTTGTTGTCTGCGACCTCTTCCTGGTCCCATTCCACCTTGACCTCATCCGTGCCCCTGAAATCTAGTGCACGTCGTCCCTGCATTTTGATCGTGGGCCCATGTTTTGGTCTAAATACTGTAGGTAGGAGCCTGATCCATCATCAATTCATAACTTCTATAGGTGCGCTCATCGTGGCCCACTGACTTGCAGAAATTACATAACAACTGCTGGGAATTCTGTGTATACTTCCGTAATAGATGGCAGTTATCTGTAGCATGCTTCCCTCTTATTTAACAAATCACGCACCATAATGCAAGCGTCGCGCTCGGTCCTGCTTATGCCTCTGATCTCAATGGCATTGGTCCTCCTCCTACCAGGTAGTTCTATAAGACTGGACAATGATCCTTGTCATGTCCCTGGCCTTTGCACTTCACGCACCATACCTCCTCGCACGCTTCTGGGCGAGCCATCTTGTCTTTTTTCAAACTCTGCATCTCAAGGCACAAGTTTTTCAACTACACGTGGATCCGTTGAACTCCTAGGTTAGGATCTTGTATCGGGGTATCGTGTAGTCTCATTGCGATCTCCAAGGCCTTGGCCTAAGTCGATAGCTTCTATTATGACAGCCCGTTCCTTAGATGCGACGTTAGCGATGCTACAAACCATGTGTGGTGTTGCCCATCCGTCAAGGTCATGTTGGCTTCATGAATCATACCCTTCAATATCTGATCCAGCTCCCAGGGGGTCTCGCCTAGAAGCATCGCGATTTCCTTAAATCTGATGATCGACTGTGTCTCTGACTTTGGCCTACTAAATTCCTTGTTTAGTGCAGCTTGGATATCCGCGATCCCTGCATTTGGATCGTCATTGGAGTGCTTAATGTGCCAAGTCAGTGCGCAATCCTGTAAAGTACTGACCAGCGTTGCCTTCTTTATATTTTCATTCGTGACTCCCTGTGCTTCCCATACAGTCCTTACCATGAACCAAAACTGCTTTGCATCTTCATTTCTACTACTTTGAACACCGGCAATTTTATCGTGCTTGCCATATTGAACTGTGGTGGTGGCGGAGGTGGTGTGGTTGAAGACGAGGGTGAAGATGGTGAAATTGGCAGTGGTGTAGGTGGAAGTGGTATGCACAGAATTCGTTGCTTTATCAAACTGATTGCACTTCTTGGTGAGACCTTCACAAGCTCTTCCTCACTTGCTCGCAGAGGTGAAATTAGGAGGCTAGTTTTTAGTTCTACTCTACCTTCGTTTCTATAGATCCTCCCACTTCGTGTAGCCCCAAACATCAATTTATTCACATAACCCGCTTTTCACACAGTAGCATTTTAATCCAAGTGTTCAAATATTTAACGTACTTACCTCACGGTCCTTTCAGGAAGCGTCATTCAGCCTCGCTATAGCTAACTGTAGTATCTACCACAAACTCGGTGATAAATGCTCCTATAATTTGATCGAGCCAATGATCCACAGCACGTGTGATCTTATCTTCCGATGCTTCCAATCTGCACACCAACTTTGGAGTCCACACAATAGGTTTGTCGAGCCTGCACCTTCCTTGACTGTTGTTACACGGCAATTTGTCACCATCCATGCTACCCCTCTCCCTCATCTTGGAGGACTCATTCTGGGACCTATGAGAAGTGACATGGCCTACAAACACTTGCATTACATTCCTTTGAGCATGAGCTTTATTTGCCCTGAAGACATTCCTGCTGAAAAACCCTAAAAATAGCTCTTTTTCCATTAGCGCGGTTCCATAGTGCAGCCCTCGTGCCAAGGGGGAAAATCCTCCAAAGAGGGCGTGCCAATTGGTGCTCTGTCATAGAGTTGCACCCACGCCAACCATAATCAGAGTTGTTTTTTAACAAATAAACAGCAGAAGTTTCGTCCTAACAAATTCCTGGACTATTATCTATCTTGAGTTAGGTGGTTTGGCTACGGATTTCCATATAGAGGAAGTGGTTTGCCACCTCTCATGGAAGCTTCCTTGATGATAAGGCCAATCCCATGATTATTGGCTTGATCCCAACTCCCCTTCCTCCATCTATAAAAGCTTGCCCATTTTCCTTGGCAAGCTAGTTCTAGAGATTGAGAATTGTCAATTTTCCAAGAGCTTCATGCTGCAAGAGCCTTCTTGATTCCCATAAGGCCAAAACCAAGCAAGGAGATTATTGTCCAAGAACCAAAGAGAGAGGCTTGTCCTTACTCCCAACAAGCTTTGTAAGACATATGCTGCTGACTACCCACCAAAGGAGAATCCAGCGTCAGAACTTTGGTTGTATTCTTCTTTGATTAAGTATTAATGAACGACTATTGATTATGGTTCCACTCTTGTTGTTATTTGTGATGATGATGAGTTATATCCTTTCTGACTGATATATAGTTGCATATGCTAGATTTTATGCTTGTGTTTGTGTCGTTTCTTGTATGTGCAGGTGTCCATTCACGGAGATCGTGAGGATTGTGATTTGTCGGAGCAAAGGAACAGGAGCAACACCTCTTCTACAAACAATAGCGTTGGAATCCAGGTAGGCCTTCATCACTGGTCTGTTAATCTACAATTAGGAACTTGCGCTATAGCGTTTGATGATTGTTGTTAGACCCGGTTTGGGCTAGTAGGGATCACCTCTATCCGCAGAGGGGATTTACCTCCTCAACAATTTGACGACTCTGCTAGGGAGATTCTCTTGCCTTTTTGGTTGTTTCTTGATTTTTTTCTTGCTTGGTCAGCCTTTTGGGTTGGGTTCTTTTGCTGTTTTTTGCTTCTTACTTTACCTGGTTATCGTTGGCCTGGTTTGGGATTGCTTATTTTTCAGTTTGGCACAGCAACGCCAATTGGCACTAGTTGTTAATGTATTACTCGTGCCAATCCATAAAAGGCGCTAGTTTCAGCCTAACAGTCGCGCCAATTGGCACCTGTTGTTAATGTACTACTCGCGCCAATCCTTAAAAGGTGCTAGTTTCAGCCTGACAGTCGCGCCAAGCCTGGGGACTACTAGGGTTTGCTTGATTTTAAGCCTTCTGAACCTAGTCTTTGATTTTGTTTACATTTTCTCGACTGCTTGAGTGTGTTGGAGTCCTGTTTGACTGGTTTTAACCTTCATCCTTTGGTTGTTTGCCATTTTCTATTGATTCCACGTTTTTAGCCCTAGGGCATCTAGTGGCTTTGTGTGTCGAGCCCAACTTAGGAGTTTTTGGTTTTTTATTGGTCTAGTCGACTTTCTGATTGCTCCCTTGTACTCATTTAGTGGTTGTTAATCATTTCATTGCGTGGTTTAAGTTACCTACCTCTTTTTCACTTGAATTCCGCCTTGTTTCGCTTTGGGCCTAGATTACACGACTCATTTGCGTCTTTGGGACTTTTCTCGGTTTTGAAGGATTGCTTTGTAAATTTAGGGATCTAATTGTGCTTGCATTAAGTGAAATTTGCTTGTTTGTGCTCTCTTATTATCATTTCTCAAAGTTTGTTTAGTGCATCTTGCCCTTAATATTAAAAAAAAAAATCTCTTTTGCTTTTCATTAGTTAATGTGAATTAGAGCTTTTCGTTGCTATTAGTGATTAGTGACTTTGAAGAAAAGTTTTTGATTTCCATTAGCTGCATTAGAGATATCGTTGGTTGTTTTATGATCATTTTGTTTGTGTGAAAGCTCTTAACTCTCTTATAGTTAGCATTCATCGCATAAAATGATATACTGTGGCATATAGCTTGCATTTAGGAAATTTTGAGACATTACATACGGTGAGGCCTGGAAATTAAAACATAATCCAAGATCAAATTTAAAATGAACTGAATGAATCTAACAACGCATTGGAACATAACGAAACATATTTAGAGGTCTAGGCTAGAGACGTACTCCGGCGTCGTTAAACCTAGTCACTTTTGTTTCCACTCAAGGTTGGGTGATTCCTCCTTTTGTGACTCAATAGTGGTCTAGTACGGATTTGTGCTCCCACGTACCGTCAAGTATATGGGGAGACCCCACTAGGTTACCATCCTTTATCCATAGGAAGCTGTGTTTGTCACCTTACGACCCGTAACACACCGAACACAGCATTCGGGAAGATTGACTACCGTTCGGAAAGTCCTTGGTTTGCATACGATTGCCAAGGTGTATATGCAGTTTTACGGATTGTCTGGTAAACATTTTGCCCAGTTCTCCAGAGTAGTCACTTTTGATCCTTTTCGGACTCCCTAAAAGAAAAGGCTCATCTGAGCAATTGTCACTTCAGGCTCATTAAACATTCGAAGGCGACTAGAGTCATATTTTGGTCCTTTTCTCGACTCTCTAAAGATGAAAAGGTCAAGTTATGTCCTTGTGTCTTAAAAATTATTCACCCGCGATCACACGCCCTGCTAGATTTTGTTTGTTGGCCGTTTGATTGTGTGTCTTGGCTTTTTTTTCAGCCCTGTCTGTGATTTTCAATTTTGATGGCAACTTTTCCAGAGTTCACCAACCCAAGAATCCCCTCTGAAGGGAATCCTGGTCATTTTCCTCCTTTTAGGAATGTTGGTGCTCCTTACATGGCAACGTTGTCCCTTCTTGGGTTAACTGTTGGGTTTCCTGTTTGGTTGTTCTCAACCTCTGTGGTCCCTAATGTCTCAACTACTGGTCAATCATTTCCTCCACCCAAACAACATCATGTTGATTCCAAGGTGGACCTCTCCCCTTCTTCGCCGGTTTCTACGTCCTCATCTTCTACTTCGCCTGGTGAAACTCTGGATTCAAGTAACCAGGTGGCTAAGAAGAAGAGGAAGAAGTCTCATAAGCGAGAGGTTAAAAGTGTAGCTACTGCTCCGCATACATCTCAGGTCGGGCCACATTCTTCTCCTCTGCGGAAGGTCAAGTTTCCTTGTAAATTGTGCAAGGATGACCATCTTCTTTGTGATTGTCCTGGTATTCCCAGGATCTTAGAAGCATGGTCTCACGATCCGGCTTGCCCCTCATCATCCTCTGAAGCTCATGGCATTGATACCCTATAAACTGGCAATGGTAAGAAGAAAGGGAAGATTCGATTCCCCTATAGACTATGTGAAGGCAACCATCTCCTTCACCTTTGTCCGCTCATGGATAAAGCTTCCGTTGTTTTGGAAAGTCTCATAGCTTCTTCACCCCAACTCCCCGTTGGTTACCAGAGGCTCTTTTCAGACCCTCTCCCTGTCGACAAAGAGATTGACTTAGCTCCTTCTCTTGTCCATCCTCTTCTTTCCGAACCTGGCTGTGTTAAGCCTGTTCCAGATCAACCATTGATCGGAAAGAGTGTCGACTCGAGTTCACCACCCATCGATCACTCTATTTCGGAAGAGCGTCATGCTCATGTTCTTCTCGTCTCATCAGATTCTCCTGAGTCCGAAAACGACCCTCCTATCCCAGCTAATCCAGAGAGTCCTTCGGTATCTTTAGAGCAGGGGGGAAATCATACGATTCCCCCACCAAGAAGTTCAGTCGTTTCCTTCGACTGGAGTCACATGACTGCTTTCCGCCTTCCATCCTATGTGCCTTTCCAGATTACAGTACATGTCTATGATAAGGCAGTACCTGGGACTATCTTGGATGAGGGTGCATCTGTCAGTCTTATGCGTTCCACTACTTGGCAAGCTTTGGGCTCCCCATAGCTTGTGCCAATCGCACAAAATCTGATGCCTTTTGACGGAGGAACCAGTCAACCATTAGGGATCCTTCCGAAGTTCCCTATTACTTTGGGAGGTAAAACCATCTATATGTACGTACTGGTTACCCAAGGTGATTTAGATTTTATTCTTCTCCTTGGCCATGACTATGTTTATGCCATGGGGGCCCTTGTCTCTTCACTTTTCCATGTGGTTTGCTTTCCACACGACGGAAGAATCGTGACTATAGATCAATTATCATTCTTTAGTCCCCAGGTGCCTCCTGTGCAGTTGTCATCCCCTCCTGGTTTTTATCCACCGGTTGTATCTGCCCCACTGCAGGTCAACTACATGACTACTTATCCCGTGCCTGTATCCAGTGATGTTGTCATCGTGCATAGCGTCCTAGGGGCATTGGATCCTGACTTCCAAGATGTTATCCTTCCGCCGGGAGTGGCACTCTTGGAAGCAACGACTTCTTGTTCATTATGATGAAGTTCGTTCGGAGCATAGTTCGCTTTCCTACGTCAAGCTCCTTAAAAAATGAAACTAGGTCTGGTTCGAGCATAGTTCCTAATCTTGTGTCAAGCTCATTAAAAAATGAAACAAGGGTTATGAGGATAGTTCTTTTACTGTGTCAACCTCATTAAAAAATGAAACAACTCCCTTTCCAAATTGAGTCTTTTGCTTAAGATCTCGTACAATAAAGTCGAGTCTTTCCAAGCTCTCAAAAGTGAACCTTCATTCCATCCACTTTGTTGAATGCAATGAAGCTTGGGGGGCATGTACCTCGTTTTGTGTCATTATGTTGGGGGCATGCGAATTTATAACAAGCATAGTTTTTCGTTTCAAGCTTGTGTAAACATGAAACCAAATCCAAGCAGAGTTCTCCATGGGTCAAGCTTGTGTAAAAATGAACCCATACCCAATTTATAACAAGCATAGTTTTTCGTTTCAAGCTTGTGTAAACATGAAACCGAATCCAAACAGAGTTATCCATGGTTCAAGCTTGTGTAAAAATGAACCCCTACCTGATGTACATCTCGTGATTGCTGTCTTTATCCGCTAAATTCTGTTAGATGAGCCTTGGTTGTTTTCATCCCATCACCACCATCTCTTTAGCCAATCATATGCTTTCACTTGCTTGTTTTTCCTTTCCTAAGGAACCACAGCGATGACTGGTTTTCTTAGCCAGCCTCTTGACCATTACATGTTTTGAGCAGTTCCACCATTGTCGGAACCAGTTGCTACCATTTACACCACTCGTTCCTCTAGGACGAGTCACCTTTAAGCTCTTTTCTGACTCGTAAAATATGAAAATATCGCCGAGTATTTTTTCCCTTTTTGACTTGTTAAAGAGAATAAAAATGGTGGTCTGCTTTCAGCTCTTTTCTGACCGTCTAAATGTGAAAAGATTTCCGATTTTTTCCTCTTGACTCGTTAAACGTAAATAAGAGGCGGTCATCTTTAAACTCTTTTCCGACCGTGTAAAGACGAAAAGATCGTCGGGCCCTTGTCATTTCAGGCTCGTTAACGGTTACGAAATGACATGGTTTCAATCGCTTTTTTTACTTTTTAGGTCAAAATCACTAATCATGAAAAGTACTCCTCGATCGTAATGGTCAGGCGGTTCCTTCGAGCATTGTTTTATACTTTTTCGGGCTCGAGAGACACAACTTTACGAAAAAGGACACCCATGGTGTTTACTTTTCCACTGTCTTTTCAAACTCTCTAAACATGAAAAGACGTCGAGTTCTTCCTTTGTCAAACTCGTTAAAACTTAATGACATTGGATTCCGTCACAATGACGCTTCACAAGCATATGCTATCCCCGTCAAGCTTGTCATTAAAAATAATCGAGGTACTCGCCAGAAATGGTGGGGAAAATGGAACTAGAATCATTGTCGTGTCGACAGTATGTCACTCTTGAACATGGCACTAGTCTGCATTCGTGTCTGGGTGGGGGCATCTCATCTCATTTTTCACCTTGATTCCATGGGTTTGGGTGATCTTGTTTGACCTCTCATCTGCTCATTGCCTTGTCACCATGACCTCTGATCATTTGATGTCAAATACAGCCAAGTCCACTGTCGTGCCGCCGATATGTTCAAGAGAAAATTGACCTCTGCGAAATAATCAACCTCCCTCTGATAACTCACATAATCCTGATTCACAAAACATATTATCCTCCTCTGTCTCGTGTCGATGATGTGGGAAACATTATGGCCCACCTTCGATCAAGGTCTCTTCCTGTCGACTTCAACTCATTATCCAGGAAGTTGTCTTAGAGACTCCCTTCAGGTGCCTTGGAGCCTGCATGCCTCAATGGCAGGTTCTTTGTGTTCGACGCGAGGTTTTCATCATTGGCCTCCGATCGACTAATTCTACAGGTGTTCGACGACGGCTCATTGATTTGCACGTTGTAGATTGTACCTATAGTACCTTGAGGACCATTTTCATTATTGGTGGTACCACTCACGTCTGTTAACAGTTTTCATCATTGACTGGTAATCAGACGATGTCCCTGCATGTTCGACTTCGACTCCCATATTCGCATGCTTGAATTTGTACTTTGTTCGGGTTGAGATGGAGCATAAGACCCTGGATTTTGTCTGTTAGGATCCAGGTTGCGATTTTGTGGATTATTATGATCATTACATGACTCATTCATTGGATGGTTACGACCATGCCTGAGTCTATTTATCGATCCTCACTGGATGGCTACGTCCATGCCTTGGATCTGGATTTTTATGTACTCTGCTATGGATGGCTGCACCCATACCACATACATCATGTACTTGAGATATTAGTTGTACTTCTTCACGCAGGTTCTCCAGCTGCAGTGTTTTCGATTGGACATGTTCTTGTAAATCATTTCACCCCTCTCTCTCTCAGGCCTCATGCTTTAGGGGGCATCTATTACACGGCAATTTGTCACCGTCCCTGTTACCCCTTCTCCTGCATCTTGGAGAACTCATTCTGGGACCTGTGAGAAGTGACATGACCTGGAAACACTTGCATTATATTCCCCTAGACATGAAATTCATATGCCCTGAAGACACCTTCTGCAAAATACCCATAAAAATAGCCCTTTTTCCATTGGCGTGGTTTCATTGTGCATCACTCGCGCCAATGGGGGAAATCCTCCAAAGAGGGCGCACCAGCTGGCGCTCTGTCTCAGAGTTGCACTCGCGCCAGCCAAGTTGGGTAATGTTTTTAACAAGCAAACATCCAAAGGTTCTTCCTAACCCACTCATAAACTGAATCCATCTTGAGTTGGTTTAGTTTGGCTTCGAATCTCCATAGAAGGGAAGTTGTTTGCCACCTTCTCATGGAAGCTTCTTAGTGATAAAGCCAATCCCATGAATATTGTGGATGATCCCAACTCCTCCCCTTCTATCTATAAAAAGCTTGTCCTTTTGCCTTTGACAGCTAGTTCTAGTTCTAGTTTTGATGTCCCAAAGTCTGAGAATTGCTAAGTTCATGCTGCAAGAAGCCTTCTCATTCCATAGGCTAAATCTAAAGTTGAGGAGTTCTTATCCAAGTAACCAAGGAGAGAGAGCTTGTTCCCCATTCCCAACAAGCTTGCAAGGCATGTGCTACTGATCACCTAGCCAAAGGAGGATTTGACGTCAGAACTATGGTTTATTCTTCTTTGTTTATCAATAATAGATGACTATCATTATGGTTCCACTCTTATTGTCTTTTGTAATGATGATTGAGTTATATCCTTTCTGACTGATATATAGTTGCATCTATTGGATTTTATGCTTGTGTTTGTGTCATTCTTTGCATGTGTAGGTCTCCATTCACGAGGATCATGGGGATCGTGACCAGCTGGAGCAAAGGAACGGGAGCATCGACTCTTCTACAAGTACTAGCGTTGGAATCCAGGTAGGCCCTCATCATTGGTCTTTAATTTTCAATTAGGAACCTACGCGTTAGCATTGTTTGATTGTTGCTAGACCCCATTTAGGCTAGTAGGGATTGCCTCTGTCCGCAGAGGGGATTTACCTCCACAACACCATTGAACACCTTTTTTTTTATATTTAAGAATTGGCTAAAGAAGGTGTTTCTCTTTGTATCCTCATAATGTGCTATCATTTCCTTCGTGCAAATTGACCATGTGACAAGTGGTTTACGAGAACAAAGCTCTTTATACCATAAAAATTTATTCATTTCTAAATAATTAAATGTAATATGTACCTTTTGTAACTTTGTTACACCATGTAGATCAAAATATTTCTCCATCTGTAGTATCCAAATTACTGAATCATTTCCATCGAACTTCCTCATCTCGCTTTTTCTTGATTTTAGGAGCTCGATCTTGGATCTTTAAATTCTGAAATTTTTATGTGTACTATCCCTTTGGGTCCTCTTTCTAACCCCACAAGTCTGATCAATATTGGATTCTCCAAGGAAGAGTTATGCCAAATCTCCCACGGTGACCTGATTATAGACTAGTTCAGTAGAGCAAACTTGTACGAAGTGCCACGTGTCACTGTTTCAACCTTAGGTTTTGAACCTTATACCCAAACAAACTGTAGTCCATCCTATTTCTGTAACTTCTTACGAAATTTCAATCTGATGCTCAAAGAGAAAGTTATGACGACTTTCCCAAGGTCACCTATTTAGGATGTAATTCGGGAGTCTAAACAACCCTAACTTCCTCAGATCATATATCTGAAAATATAGAGACACAAGATCTGAAATTCAGATCTGAGGTTCAAATTGATTCTTCACAAATGGATTTTTTTTTTAGCTTCTGAAACTTTTTAGGGAAAAAAGTTATAGCGACAATTCAATGATGACTTGTTTTAGATGAAATTCTGGAGCTTGCAAAAACCCTAACTTCCTCAAATCATATCTATGAAAATATAGCGAGACAAGATCTGAAATTTGGACCCAACATGTTTGGAGCAGTGAAAACCTAGAATCCAAAGCTCTGATACCAAATGTTATGAAACCAGCTCACAAAAAGATAGAAAAGATAGATCAACGCCTTTTAATTCAGCCTCTTCGAGGAGGAAACCTCCTTTACATTACACAAATGAACAATTCTTGGATGATACAAATGACAAGACCTCCTTTCTATACATAGGAGTCTAAGGGGTCATAATATAATCAGAGTCGACATAACAATAATAATGTAAGGGCACAATAATAACAAGAGTGGGCTTCTATGGGGCACAATAATAACAATATGGGGATTTCATGGGCACAACAATATAATAAGGGAGTTGTACTAATAACAATAATGGGTTACACTAGTAGTATAGGGACCTAACACATTGACTACAAAGCTTTGAACATTGTGACCATCAAGAACATTTATCATTTGTTAAGGATTGAAGACTTTTTGGATTAGTGGCAAAAAACTATGTGCTTCACAAAAATAAACCTCAAATCAAGTTTTCATCAAGTGAGAATCAAGAATAAGACACTTGGAAGATAATGTTTAAGATGAGGTAGGGTTTGTATGAAAGGTTAGTTATGTATTTTGGTTTGTGAAACACATGAAATTTTTTTGTGTTTAATTAATGATGTGCTACATCTAGTTATAGATTTTATTGTAATTGTATATCTAGATGGTAAATTAATCTTCAATAATACTTTAAAAAAGAACATCTCATATTCGAATTGGGTTTTGGACACACTTAAGAAAAGGAAGTTGATCACTAATGTCAAGAAGTGTTAATTTGAAAAATAATCCTTGGTGTACCTTGGACATGTGATGATGGAGGAGCAGTGAATTTTGATCCATCCAATACTGAATCCATATATAGGTGGTCTACCTCAACCAATGTGATGGAAGTAAGAATTTTCATAGAAGAAAATCCAAATAAGTTCATTTCAGTGTTTTTAGTGACAACTGCACCATTCCATACCATAACAATAAAAGGGAAAAATTTTAAATGGGGAAAACAACCACACAAACGTTTTGAAGCATTGGAGAGAAAATCATTAAAGCACCAATGTTGGTCATCTCTAATTTACAACAACCCTTTTAGATTTAAAATAATGCAATTTGGTATCTAGAGGGGTAATGCTTATGCAAAGAGGAATATTAGTTTTCTACCATTCAGAGTTGTTCCATGGAGCAATCTGTAACTACCCTCCATATGAGAAGGAGTTATTTACCTTAGTATACAATGTCAAGTAATGGAATCATTATCTCTTTGGAAAACAAAACTATAATCCACACTAACCAACAAACATTGCAATGCTTTCATAGTTAAATAAAAATTCAATAGATAATGCATTATAAGAGCAAGGGATTTTTGCAACAATTTCACTTGCTTATCAAATATAAGAAAGCAATGACAAACAAATTAACTGACATGCTTTCAAGGCCACCCATGCAAAATATCATAATAGTGGGAGTGATTATGCAATTGATTCCTTCATACATGAATTGGAAATTGGAAATTACAAGGAGAACATTGCATTTGAAGATATATCTCAACAACTAAAGGAGAAAATTATGCTTGATTTAGAGAAAAAAATATCAACTACATGATGGGTAACTCTTAGGAAAATTATGTATAACATAAAGAACGAAAGTTCAACTAATGAGAGAATCTCAAACTTCTCAAATTTTTGGATGCTTTGGTGTTGGTAAGACCATTACAAATCTACTGAAGATGCAAGAGCAAGTTTTCAGGTTCATTAAAAGTTGTGTTCTATGTGCACTTGTAAGCCAAATAATAGAAAACTTGGGTTGTACATGCCAATACTAGTACCAAGCTACCTTGGGAAAGCATCTTCATGGATTTTGTTAGAGATTTTCCTAGAGAGTCCATGACTACATGTTTGTGGTTTTGTATTGATTCAACAAGATGCATGCCATTTTCCATGTAAGAAAACCATAAGTAGTCATGAAGTAGTAGGATTGTTGTTTGAAAATGAATGGGAACATTTTGGGTTTCCAATTTCTAGCATGTGTGATCAAAACCCTAAATTGGCCAACCTCATGGGGAAAAATGGATACAAAGATGAAGTGTTCAATTGCTTTTCATCCTCACACTAATGGGCAAACCAAATCCATAAAAGAAACTTTGGTCAAGTTGTGGAGAAGATATAACAAACACTTAATGCAATGGGATCACCAAGCAATTTGTATTAAAAGCTCTTATAACATGTCCATTCAATATTCCACCCATGCATCTTCTTTTTAGACTCATTTTGTTATTTACAACCCTTTCCCTTTGATGTTTTTATGGATAAAGGAAGGAAGGCATACTAGGAATGCAAGAGGAGGAAAAGAAAGAAAATACATTCATAGATAATAATGATCATGTTAATTTGAAATTGTAGGAGCATATTGAGAAGACTTTGGAAAACTATAAGCTCATACATGACCGACAAAACTGGTCAAACTCTATGTTGGGGACAGAGTATGGCTCTATCTTTGCAAAGAGAAGCCAAGAAGTTGAAGCCTAGAGAGGCCATGACTATATGTTTTTTTTTGGATTGGTTCAACGATATATGTGTGCTTATTCCTTGTAAGAAAACCATAACCAACCACGGAGGAATGGGATTGTTCTTTGCAAATGTATAGGTACATTCGGGGTTTCCAATTTCTACTGTGTGTAATCAAGACTCTAAAATTCTAGGCAAATTTTGGGCCAACATTTTGGGGAATTTCATCCTCACGCTAATGGGAAAACCAAATCTGTAAAAGATACTTTTGTCCAATTATTGAGAATAAATAACAACAAGCACACAACGATAGGAAATTAATAATTAAATTGCATTCAAAGCTCTTATAACATGGCCATTCAATCTTCCACCCATGAATCTCCTTTTAAAACATGTTTTGTTATTTTCCACCCTTTCTCTTTCATGTTTTTTATGAATAGAGGAAGGAACACATACATCGAATGAAAGAGAACGCAAAGAAAGAAAGCATTAATAGAGAAGATTCAAGAACGAGCATGTTTATTTGAAATTTCATAATCATCTTGAGAAGAGTTAGGAAAAGTATTAGCTCATATATGACCAACATAGAACATATCACGAGCAATATCTAGTATCAAAAACTTGGATTAGGGTTTAAGCACACTCTGCGGCCTCCCCTCACGCATTTGGTTTAGGCCATCGATGCCTTGACCACCATGGAAGATCCGCAATAGCATCCCAACGCTCCCTCCTTCAAGGATATGGTCTCTAGTCAGCTACGAGACTAGGCTTCCTTCTTCACCAAGTTTGCCTCCAGCTTTACCTTATGCACGCCAACATGAGGAAACTCTAACAATGAAGAAACAACACATCCACAGCAAAAATAGGGGCCTCAGAGGAACAAAGATACAACGAATAGGATAACAAAGGATACTCGGGCAGAAAAGGTAAGGTCGTAAACATGCCCTTCCCTCATAACGTAAAACTTTCAAAAACTCAAGAGCAGCTGCAAGATTAGGGGAAAAATACAAAGAATAAATGCAACCCCAAAGCCAATAAAGTCCCAGAACTGGAAATCCAGGACCCCGAGGTAGCGATATATAGAGAATATATGCAAGAACACGCAGTAATATGCAAGTTCATGGGCATCTGGCCAACTGAAAGAGCCCTAAATTGGTGGATTCAAAGAAAATGGACACCTAAAGGGGAGATCAGACTTTAGTTGGACTCCAAAGGATTCTTTAGACATCTTTGACCTCATAGAAGATAAAGACATAATATTTGAAGGAGGACCCTACTTCTACAATTCAGTCGGTTTATACATGAGATTTTGGAGGGTGAACTTCACACTAGAAAAGCAGGATTTTACGAGGGTTCCATTCTGGGTACACCTCTACTCCTTACCAACTAATTATTGGGCTCCTTCAGTCTTAAAAGTTATGGAAGACTAGCTGGGGGAGTACATAAAAATTTCTAAAGGCACCAAAACGGGTCACTATGTTTCCTACACCCAAATTTGTGTATATATAGACATATATGATGCCCTTCCAGAAGCAATTAAATTAATCTTCAAGGAAAAAGTATGGCTACAAAGTATAGACTATGAACATATTCCCTTCTGATCCAGAAAGTGCCATGAGCATGGGCATCTCTTCTGAGACTTTCCAATGAATAAAATCCCTCAATCGCAACAGAAAGCAAGTAAAAAAAAATATAGCAAAGGATTTACTAAATTCGTCTCCATGAACAAGAACAATAGGAAAAAGGTTATCCCCAAGAAGAACCAATTTAAAGAAGTAGGCCAGAACTAGTTCAATGTATTGAACAAAACCCAGGAGCAAATGGATCCTAACGAACTGATAGGAGATGAAGCAGGAAATGAAGAAATGATCCCAGTAGACAATGGATATGATGAGAGGGATACATGTTATAACAATATAGGAAAGGAGCATATGAAAAATGATACAGAAATGGAGCAAATGGAAACAGAGTAAACACTAGAGGAAAACACCATAGAGGAAGCTCTGGAGGGGGTAGACCTTGAAACAATTGCAGAGGAACGGAAACAAAAAGGAATAAATGCTATATCAGAACAACAATTACAATAAATAAAAGGAGCTTATCTCCTCCAGGAAGAAGTAAAACTCAAAGCTCACCATCCAGCACAAGAAAGTACAGTTTCAAAGGGCATATTAACAAATATTCCAGTAGAAGGACTCAACCTCAAAGGCTCAAGCCAAAAGCGAGGTCGAAATACCACCAATCAACTCCTCCTAGAACTGGGCACCAAATTAATCAATGAAGGAAAGGTCCCATCTCCATGTTAATGAATTGCATCTCTTGGAATATTAGGGGACTGAACAGTCCTGGGAAGAAACGTATCTTAAAAAATAGAATCATGTCTGATCATCCTGACATCTTGCTAAATCAAGAAGCCAAACATCAATTGACTCACCTCCCCCTCCTTCTCAACTCTTGCTTCAATCCATATAGCTCCTCGGCCAACACGGCTAAAGGTACGGTGGGGGGCATAATGACCTTTTGGAAAAACTCCAAACTTGACCCCATATCATCTCTGGCCACTCATCATTCCATAACAGTGATCCTGAGAATCATAGGTACCAATGAGATAATTTGGATAACTAATATTTATGCCCCCCACAAGGTAACAGACCATATCAAAATGCTCCAAAACATATTTGATCACCTTGACCCTCTTCACCGTCCTCTCAAAATCATAGCAGGTGATTGTAATATGATAACTAACTTTTTTGAGAAGAAAGGAGGTATCTGGAAGCTTGATAAGGACTCTAAGGCATTCCTCACGACCATTGAAAACCTCAACCTCATCAACATTCCCACCAGCAACGGAATTTTCACCTGGAATACAAGAAGAGGAGGAGATTGTCAAATTGCATCTCATTTAGACCGCTTCCTTTTATCTGAGTGTTATCGGGAAAACTAGTGTCCATTCAGAGCTGCTAGTCCCACTAAGACTGGTAGCTATCTTAGAAACAAACAAACTAAAGTTACTTTCACTTTCCTTTATGAGAAGTAGATGAGAGAGAAGCAAAGAGTACCAACCTCAGTCTTTCGCTTGGCTCCTTGCTTGTTTCCTCTCCCCTTTGACAGATCTTTGCCGCTCCTTCCTCGTTTGTCCCGCTTCAAAGAACAGTTGTAGAGTCAAAGCAGCGTAATACCATCAAATCATAGAGATCTACAATAATAAACAATATAGGATCATATATATATTGACCACACAAATGCATATATCAACTCATACATACAAGAATATGGAGGAAAACTCAAATAGCTTTATTGATAGAAAGATTAGAAGAGAGGATTACAACCCATTGATCTGACCCAGTGCCATCCTCCCAGCATGAAAGCCCTTCTTCACCTCATGAAAAGCTAGAGCACCCAACACTATGATGTTCCACAAAGAAACCAATAGCACTTCCTTACAAGATGCAAAATTCCCGCCTCTAGATCTCTAGGATGAGGGATCCATATATAGATGTTTGCAGGTGGGTAAGTCAGCTTCTGGGTTTTTGATTAGTTTCATTTCTCTGATAGTTCTCAATTCCACTTGGAGATTTCATGATCTCTTACTCATCCCCGGACGAATTCAGAGAGGCATGTGTCACAGGAGAAGTTTCTAGAAGATTCCATGATCATCCACCTTGCAAACTGCCTCTACCATTTGTCTACTCTCACCCATCGCACCCATCATGTGCATTAGGTGGGATGCATCGCACTTTGACCATGGAGCAGGTGAGATGGTCCAGTTTTGACCAGTTCTGAGCAGTTTTTCATGGAGAACTTCTGGGAGATGATGTAATCAGCTCACCTTGTTCCTTTAGGGTATTAAACAACACTTTTAGGGACTTATAAGCCCTTGGTTTATGGACATATAAGATTGGGGTTGCAGTGCCCAAATATGTCTATAACAGTTGCCCCCTAAAGCATGAGGTCATAAATCTTTTGATGTCAGGTGAAATGCTTTATCATGAGGATCCGAGGTTTTTCAAACTGGAAGGTGACCTGTAACAAGATACAATACAATACATTATCTTCATAATATTTTCATGATCTAGTTGAGGCGGGCATTCCCATGCTCAGCGTTATAAATTCATTTTCATGTACATTAGACAGACAACCGTCTGTATGGCAGACTGATGATTCTGGTAGAGCCATCATCCTTTGGCTTGGATGATTATCTGTGCAGCTATGATGTACATTTGATGTCTTTATTTTCCTTAATATACCACAGCCCGGATGGATGAAACTAGATCCAGGGTCTTCAAAACTCGTTTAATCTTTGCCCAAAGTACAAGTCGATCCACGCAAAAAGATGTTTTGGCGTCGAACATGGAAAGACGTCGCTTGATTACCAGCCAATGATGTAAGTTGTTAATAGGAACGAGAGGAATCATTGATAATGATAATGACCCTCAAGGTACTGCAGTACAATTCACGTGGTGTGAATACATGAGTCGATGTCGAACACCACACAAAATCTTTCGGTTGAAGGCCATTAATGTAAACTTGTCGCCGGAAGTGAGAAACTTGCCATTGAGGCATGCAAGCTTCAAAGTACTGAAAGGGTTGTTCCTAGGTTGACTTCTTGGATAATGAGCTGATGTCGACAAGAAGTGACCCTTCATAAGAGGGCCTTAATGAATCCCACATCTACAACACAGAATGGAGCAAATGATTTCGTGGAGGTGAAAACGATCTGATGATACAAGGTTCAGGGTGGCGATCATGAAAGAATGAAGGGTGAAGGTATTGCAGCAGATGAGACACAAGCTAGGTTGGTGAATTCTCTGAGCGACTTCTCTTGAACATATCGGCAACACTGAAATGGATTGGTAGCGTTAACCCCAAAGATAGATGGTATGGTGGACCAATGGTGATATGACCGGTGAACGGAATAACCCAACCTGACTCAATCATGGTGATGGAGTGAAAGTGTCATGTTCAAGAGCAACTTGCTACCAATAAAGTTTCTTCAAGTTTTCTTCCCAAATTTTCCCCAGCCATTTCTGACCAATACCTCTTTATTTTTGTCAAGCTTGAGGAGGATAACATATGCCCATTCTATAATTTTCCCTTCGGGCAAACCCGTCACTATGTTTTAACAAGCCTAGCGACAGTGAAACTCGTTCTCGTCTGCATGGACAAGTTTGTCGCTATTGTTTTAACGAGTTTAACGATAAAGATAACTCGGTCCTTTTCAATTTTAGAGAGTCTAAAAAGAGTCGGAAAGGAAACTTCAGTATTCCTTTTTCATAATATAATCCCTTAAGTCCGAAAAAGTATAAAATAATACGAAAGGGATGAATTTTCAATAGTTTTAACAAGTCGAACAAGACAAGCGCTCGATCTTTTTGTGTAATGATCCCTCAGGTCCAAAAAGATTAAAATCTAGAGGATGGATAGAACTTCTGATCTCTTTAATGAGCTGGAGAGGCCAATTGCTCGGTAATATTTTCATATTTTACGAGTCCGATGAAAAGAGCTTAAAGAAGACTCGTTTTTTGAGGAACGAGTGATATTTTTGGGTAGCAGCTGGTTCCAGGTGAGGCTTGGAACTTTTCAATCACGATAGTGTAGAGAAGATGGCTAACAGAATCACTCATCGAAACTGTTCCTCAAAAGGGGTAAACAACCAAATGGAGGCGTATGATCGGCTAAAAAGAGTGGAGGTGATGGTAAGAACACGACCAAGTCTCAAAAGCTGATGATTATGCGATCGCAATGGTTATTTATTGATGGATGGGTTCATTTTTTTAATGAGCTTAAACTCTGGGGGAACATTTGCTCATCGCTAGGTTTACTTTTCAACGAGCTTGAACTTCACGTAAAACTGCTCGTGCCAGTCTTATAATAAGGATGTCTCATCGATAAGTTCATTTTTTAGGGAGCTTTCCCCATTCGAAACTTTGCTCCAGATCCTTTCATTATGCAAGCTAGGAACGACCAATCCTATGAGTTTAATGGGTTAAGAACCTACAAACTAAGAAAATAAATGGTCGCTTTTCACTTGCATGGAAAGAGGTTTGCATGCCCCCAGGTATAACAAAGTAGAGTTTCCAGGTTACCATTTAATTTGCAGACAGAACACTTCCTTGGTTCTGTCGAGAAAGGCATACCCTCTGACGGAGGAATCTTATTCCAGTCTAATCCCATTTTCCTAAACAGACGGGTGTGTTAAACTAGTCATATTCCTACGCGGAAACCTACCTTATAACTGGGATTTTCCTGTCGAAGTAGACCAAGGCGCATGCCTCCTAGGTTTCAGTCACAATCACCGAATCACTCGCGCTCATCAAGTGGATGGACTGGAGATTGATGAGACATTCCTTGTGCAAAAAGACCAGATAGGGATGGCACTTGACTATTAGCTATGTGTGAACTGGGGAATGAAAGCTGGTCTACGAGCTGGACCACTCTGCCTTCATGCAGAAAACACATCACTTGAAAGAGTGAGGAAACAATAGCTCCCATGCTATAAATGTAGTCATGCCCAAGGAGTAGATTGTAATCTAAAGTTCCTTGGACTACCATCACGTTCAGATAAATGGTCTTCCTTCTCAAAGTTATAGGAAAATTTGGAAGGATCCCTAACAGTCGACTTTTTCCTTTGTCGAAGACTGTCAGATTTCGCATCTCAGGCAGAAGCGATGGCGAACCAAGCACTTTCCAAGCAGTTGAGGAAAGGATACTCACAAAAGCCCCTTCATCTATGATAGTACCAACCATGACCATTTTGTAAGCTTGTGCAATGATTCGGAATGGTACATTAGACGGTATATGGGGTCTGCCTAGTAGATTCCAGTCGAAGGAAACAACTAGGTTGCTTGGAGGTGGGACCGAATAAACGGTCGGATACATCTCTGACGAACTTTCTTCCTGCGGTAAAGGAATGGGTAGATTTCCCCCATGTTCATCGAAGTTTGTGTTTACGAAGAGAATTTGAACGGTGTCGTCCTCATTCTCTTTGGTGATTGTATCATCTGAAGGTAGACCTTCTTAAGACAAGATTGGGTCGACTTCCATCTCGACCTGTTGACTGTGGTCCAATGTGGACTCAGAGGGTTTATCTTCAATGATAGATGCTTCGACTGACCACAAAGGTGTGTCAGTCGGATTTTCAACTAGCAATGGACTCGGCAAGAGTTTCTTGTATCCAAGAGGAAGCCGCAGCGGTGAAGCATGACGGTTATCCAAGACTCTTTTAGCTTCGTCTAGGAAGGGACAATGGTGGATGGCATGATTGCCTTCACAAGGTCTACAAGGAATTTTAGATCTTCCTTTTTGTCTAGTGACTTCGTTTTCACTAGTTGACGGTGTACTTTCAACATGATCGTCAGAGGTTGAGGACACTGGATTGTGCAAGCGGGGAGACCAATCCCTTAAGATCCGTGGGATGCAAGGACAATCTCGAAGATAGTGATCCCCTTTTCAAATGACACAAGGAGATTTAGGTTTGGATGGTGCAGTGTGTGGATTTTCGCTAGACGATGCATGGTTGCCCCTTTTTTCCGTTGGCTCCTTCTTCTTCTTCTCCTTCCCTTTCTTCTTCTTCTCAGTTACTTGTTTTTTAGCTTTACCAAGCGAAGAGGAAGAAGGAGAGGGAGAAACAAACAAAGTAGAAGGTTGGGGGGTAACTCTAGTATCATCCGGTTGCTGATTTGATTGCTCAGGAATCACGGTGCTAAATATGACTCTAGTCGCCTTCGATTTTTAATGAGCCTGAAGTGACAAGTGCTCAGATGGACCTTTTCTTTTAAGGAGTCTGAAAATGAACGAAAGTGACTACTCTAGAAATCTAGATAGAGGGATTACCAAACCAATCGCAAAACTACATAATACTTTTTACGGTGCGGCAGTCAATCTTCCAGAATTCTGTGTTTAGTGCATTGCGATCAATAGGGCGGCAGACACGGCTTCCTACGGATAAAGGATATAGCCTATTGTGGTCTCCCAATATATACTCGACGGTACGTGGGAGCACAAGTCCGTACTGGCACTTGTCGTCTCAAATAGGAGCAATCACCCAACCTACGATGAAAGTGATAGTTACCAGGCTTTACGAGAACGAAATACGTCTCTAGCCTAGACTTCTAAATGTTGTGCGTTAGGTTCCAAAGCGTTTTTAAGTTCATTGAATTTATTTTATAGTTGATCTTTCTTAAGAAGTTTGCCTTTAAGGTTCACCACGTGATGTAGATATAAAATTCCTAAATATGCAATCTAAGATGATAAACAGTCATTTACTCTTCTTTTTGCAATGAAAATCCTAGCTACTAAGGAAAGAGAAGCGAAATTCTTTCAACATAGAGCAGAGAGCACACACTAGATGCACTGTTCTAAATCAAAATCAACAAGCAGTCTAAATGCAAATGCACATGCATGTATTTGTTTTCCACTTTCTTAATGTGTGAATGACAAAAAGAATGCTAAGTACAAATCTAAACTATCTTTTCTCTCAAAGTGACAGTACTAACAATTTTCTCTTCCAAAGACGAAAGGAAGACAAGGGCGACACTTTGCGATTTTGAATTGAAAACTACTTTCGACACTTGAAATACTATTAATTCAAATCAAATACAAGAGTAACAGTGTAATCGACTATAAAAAAAGAGGAGGATTCTTTTCTTTGACTGAAAACAACACTTGTGACACTTTCAAATCAAAAGACGACAATTCGATTAAGCTACTGTTTGTAAAGGAGAACTGTAAATGGCGAAAAATACATAAAAACATTCATAATTATTTGTACAATGGAGGTTGAATAATGCAAAGGCAGGGAGTTTCAATAGTGGTATACTGATCACAGACAGCAAAACTCCTGAATAACGCTGAAGAGAGTGAAGAAAAACCAAAATCTGGAGGCAGAAACAATCTTATCTGATCATTGCACCTGTAACACAGGAAACAGGGATGCATCTCACCTACAGCACATGGGAGGTGTGATGCATCTAGACTGTCAAAAGGAGACAATGCAATGGTCCAGGGATGAGACTTTAACTTTGTTTTTGGTCATAGTTTGCAGCTTAGTTCAGGGATTTAAGTTGAGCTAATGATAGTCAATAAATACAAAACATAGGGCTTGATCTAATGATGTTACTTGAGCCACCACCAAGGCACTTAGGATGTTTGCAAGTCAGATGTTTAATTCATAAACTAACCCAGAGATTGACTGAAGCAGCATTTATATACTTTGTAGTTGCATAGCAAAAGCAGTTCGAAAGGCTAGCTGGCATAACTTCGGGCTCCATCTAAAGTTTATAAAGTAAACAAACTAGAAACAAGCAAACAAGCTATTCTCTCCCTAGTCGAGTCGCCATTTTGTTATCAGGAAAACTAGTGTCCATTCAAAGCTACTAGTCACACTAAGACGGGTAGCTATCTTAGAAACAAACAAACTAAAGTTACTTTCACTTTCCTTTATGAGAAGTAGATGAGAGAGAAGCAGAGAGTACCAACCTCAGTCTTTCGCTTGGCTCCTTGCTTGTTTCCTCTCCCCTTTGACAGATCTTTGCCACTCTTTCCTAGCTTGTCCCGCTTCAAAGAACACCTATAGAGTCAAAGCAGCATAATACCATCAAATCATAGAGATCTACAATCATAAACAATATAGGATCATATATGTATTGACCACGCAAATGCATATATCAACTTAGACATACAAGAATATGGAGGAAAATTCAAATAGCTTTATTGATAGAAAGAGTAGAAGAGAGGATTACAACCCATTGATCTGACCCAGTGCCATCCTCCCAGCATGAAATCCCTTCTTCACCTCATGAAAAGCTAGATCACCCAACACTATGATGTTCCACAAAGAAACCAACAACCACTTCCTTACAAGATGCAAATTCCCGCCTCTGGATCTCTAGGATGAGGGATCCATATATAGATGTTTGCAGGTGGGTGAGTCAACTTCTGGGTTTTTGATTAGTTTCATTTCTCTAATAGTTCTCAATTCCACTTGGATATTTCATGATCTCTTACTCATCCCTGAGCGAATTCAGAGAGGCAAGTGTCACAAGAGAAGTTTCTGGAAGATTCCATGATCATCCACCTTGCAAACTGCCTCTGCCATTTGTCTACTCTCGCCCATTGCACCCCATAGAAGGGTTTTTCAGTATGCATCACACCCCCCATGTGCATTAGGTGGGATGCATCGCACTTTGACCATGGAGCAGGTGAGATGGTCCAGTTTTGACCAGTTCTGAGCAGTGTTTCATGTAGAACTTCTGGGAGATGATGTAATCAGCTGACCTTGTTCCTTTAGGGTATGAAACAACACTTTTAGAGACTTAGAACCCCTTGGTTTATGGACATATAAGATTGGGGTTGCAGTGCCCAAATATGTCTATAACACTAAGGAAACGTATCTTACCTCTTGGGAAACGGAGGCGAGAATCCTACCACAAGCAGGCTCTGATCACTAGCCAATCTCTCTCAAGATTCAAATTTCCAATGGTTCGAAAAATAATCTTTTTAGATTCGAGGCCTTATGGTTGGATCACCAAGACTTCATGGAAAAAATGAAACAATGGTGGACTTACACTCCCATCAAAACCGGAAACAAAATGTACACATTCCAACAAAAGTTAAAACATATCAAAGAGGACATCAAAAAATGGAACAGAGAAACATTTGGCAACATCATCACGAATGAAAAAAAACTTGTAGCATCAATTAGAACTTATCCAATAAAACATAATTGAAGAAGGGATAACGGAGAATGGTAAGCAAGAGAAACAAAGACTACAACAAAGCTTGGAGGAAAGAGCCATCCAAGAGAAAAGTTGTGGCAACAAAAATCCAAAATAAATTGGTTGAAATGTGGGGAAAGGAACACGACATTTTTTCATAAAATAATGATACAGCATAGCAGAAACAACAGAATTATGGCTTTGAAGAACCAAGATGGTCATCTCATTCACTCTCAAGAGGAGTTGGAAACAGAACTCAATCACTATTTCAACTCTTTTCTCAAAGATTTGAGGAATGACCAGGATCAAGACATCAAAAAAATCGCCAAGCATATCCCTAAAATCCTCACGGAGGATCATAAAGAGATGCTCCTAAGGAAATTCTCCCTCTAGGAAGTGGAAGATGTGGTCATGGGAATGCCCAATGGAAAAGCATCAGATCCAGAAGGTTTCACCATTTATTTCTACAAAGCTTGTTGGCCCATCATCAATTTGGAAGTGCATGCCCTTGTGGAAGAATCTCGAATTCAGAAGTCTATCCTTAAAGTCCTTAACTCCACCTTCCTAACTCTGATTCCCAAGGGAATTTCTGTTTATTCCCTAAACAGATTTAGGCCCATAGCCCTCGATAATGTCATCTACAAAATAATCTCCAAAGTTCTCTCCAATCGAATTAAAGTCATTCACCCTCTCCTCATCTCCCATCAATAGTCTAGCTATGTGGAAGGAAGGAAAGTCATGGATAGTATCATCCTCTCTCATGAGATTATCCACTCTCTTAAATCCAAAAAAAACATGGTATGATGATTCAGCTAGATATGTCCAAAGCCTTTGACAAAATTAGCTGAAACTATATGAGACAAGTCCTGGCACCGTTTGGGTTCCATAAAGATAACATCAAGTGGATCATGGTTATGGTGTCAGGAGCTTTTTTCTCCATCCTCGTGAATGGATCCCCTTTGCAACCCTTTAATCCTTCCAAGGGTATCAGGAAGGGAAATCCAATCTTTCCCTTCCTCTTTTTGATAATGGTTGAAGGGTTAAGTCGATCTATCTTTGTTGCATTGCAAGATAATAAGCTCTCTGGTCTCCAGCCCCATGCCTCTACTCCCCCACCAACACACCAATAATTTGTGGATGATACCCTTATCATGGGCCTCCCATATATCAAAGAAGCCTCCTCTTTCATGTCCATTCAGTTGGACTTCTCTGCTACATTTGGAACCTCCATCAACCCCGTGAATCCAAGTTGTTCTTCTTTAATGCTTCGTTGCCCATTCGCAGGAACATCTCTAGACTCCTGGCCATTCCCATTAGCACCCTCCCTCCACTTACCTTGGTGTTCCCCTTACAGACAGGCCTCTCTCTCGGGCCACTTGGGAGGACCTGATTAACAAGATGGAGAAAATAATTGCCAACTGGACCTTCAGATCTCTCAATCTGGCAGGCTGTCTTGTCCTGGTCAAATATGTTTTACAAACCATCCCGCTCTACTTGTACTCAACTATGGCAACCGCAAAAGTGATTTCAAACAAAATCAGAAACCTTCAAAGGAACTTCTTATGGAGAGGTGCAGAGGTAAAACAGAAATGGGTCGTGGTGGCATGGGAAAAAATTTACAAGGCCAAAAAAGATGGTGGCCTTGGTCTTAGAGACATAGACCTCCTTGGAAGGGCCTTGGGAGCCAAAAACTTATGGAGATGGATTTACTCCCCTTGGGGAATCCTATAGAAAGCAAAGTATACCCCCTCCCTCTCGCAAGAGCAAATTATTACGCTAAATGGAAATATCAAAGGTTCAATCAACTGGAACCAAGCGTGGGAGAACAAGGATATCATTCAAAATCATTGTTTTTGGGAAACAAGCAATGGAAACAAGGCTCTTTTCTGGGAGGACACCTAGAAACAAAGGTCGGAACTTGATCAAGATCATTATCACCAAATCAAGGCTGATATGAAAAATAGAAAGAAGATCAAATTCAACCAGTACTGGAAAACGAGTGACGAAAAGGACAAATGGAGAATTTGGATGGAACAAGAGGATTAGACTCCCCATATGAATCCCTGAGCCTGGTCATCCCTCTCATCAGAAATACAAAAAAGAAAAATCCTTCTTGACTCTGTCGAGGATCAACTCAGATGGGGAAAAAACTTAGCAAGACATTTCAATTTAAAAGAAGTCTATAGATACATAGCCAAGCAAGATCAACTTCAACCAAAACTGAAGTGGAACACAATCTGGGACAAGAAGCACTCGCTGAAAATATCTATCTTTCTATGGTTAGTCATGCATAGAAATATTTTAATGTGGGACAACCTAAGAAGAAAAGGCTTTATTGGATGTGTTATCACTCCAGGAAACTCTCCTAGGTTGCAGCTTGGAGATGCCTGGTAACATATAATCTTCAATATTGTTCTCAGAACTATTGGAATGGATGATGATTTGGATCAAGTCACATAACCATTTCAGCTCTATTCTCACTCAAGACATGCATGAACACTCTCACCAATACAAGGCTTTAGACCACTAATTCTCAATAATTTATAGATTTAATGGATAGATGGAGAATACTGACTATACCAGCATATTGCATACATAAACACATACGAATGGCCAACTACAGGAAGTAAATGAGACTTGCAAATCTAATTTATCAATGCATAGATAATATGACAGTTATTTGGCATTAGACACAGCAAAAAACATGAATAACCTATTCAAGTGCAAGCATAGAATAGCAGAGAAGATGGACATTGAACATATAATAGCAAAAGAAGCTTATATTGCTAGAACGAAGATGAGAATATTGAAGGAACGGAGGAGGAACAATCTCCAGAATTTGAACCCTTATTACATTTTGCTTTCAGATATTTATATCTCTTTACAATGATGTTGAGTCTTCTAAGGCTTAAGAGGTCTTAATCTATCCCTCTGTCTTGTTTAACTATTTGATCTCTAACTTGGTAAGCATGGCTCAGATATTTCTTCTTCTGACAAAAGAATAACAGCATTCAGATATTTTGGGTAGTTTGCTACGCTGTCTTGGAGTTCTCTCATGCAAGAGATACCCCATGATGTTGATTTTGATGAGTTGTGTTGGGTTGTTGATGCTTCTGTTGTTTTGGGCAAGCTGCACTGTCTGCTCCATGACCATTCTATTTGGGGTTGTGTTGCATTGTTGATGCCCATGATCACTTTCCAGCCTCTATTAGGCAATGGAAAGGGTCTTCGGGCCTGTGTAATCCCTTTAAATGTTTATAAATATTGTTTTCCTATTTTCACACAAAAACCGATGCCATATTGTGGACCTCTATCGAAAATAATGAATGTTTCTATTTTAAACACAAAACGCAGCAACACTGAGAAATCCCACCCCTCTTTGTCCTTTTCGGACTTCAAAAATCCTCAAAAATGAGATATATATCTATCGGGTCTACCTTTGGGGTGATATGCTCCACCGTTGATCTGGGGGTTCTAGATCCAATGGTGGTGATCCATTTTGGGCGCCTCTTTTGTACTAGAGTTAACCACCCGATGAGGGTGGTTTTCTCTCTCCTCATCCTAGACATGTGGCAATCGATGTATGGCATCGGATGGAGCCCAGCCAAAACCATTTACCACCCACAGCCTGCCTGAAATCCTACCTGTTTCGCGATTTCTTTCCTGTTTCAAAAATGCATTAAAACATTGAAAATCATTAAAAAATGGTTCTGACAAACCTGGAAAATTATACATTTTCATTCCCGAACCCTTTCAAGTCCAGGAATCATCGCAATTATGCCACTCCTTTGTACTTCGTTATATAACGAAATACACTAAAATGCATTAAAACAAGGCATACCCGCGAACCTCAAATGTTATGAAATATTGTTTATAATACTGACGGGTCTGCATCATTGCATTGCACACATGAGGGTGTAAAGGCTCTGCCCCTTGGTTTCCCTGATTGTGATCCGCCGATGCAATGTGGACTGTCGATCTACGTGAGAGATTAACGATCCATGTTTAATCGTCGATCGCAATCGCAATCGCTCATTCCATATTGTAATCACTGATATGCCTCCACTGATGCGATCCGCCGATCCAATCATCAGCAATCGCTGATCAACGGTGTCTTGCACCTAGCCTTAAGTTGTCCTCTCTGCTCAGCCGATTGTGATTAGCCGCTTAGATGTCGGTCGTTGATCGGCTAGATCTAACGGCTACTGTTATTTCACTATCTAAGCCCGTGATTGTGGGTTTTTCATAGTTTTTCAAGCGTTTTTGCCTCTCGGTAGTGTATTGCCGCCCTTCTAACAGCTCTTGGCATACGATGGTTTTGATATTTGAAAGATCCTTAAGAAGATCTTGAAGATTTCAAGAGCATAAATGGATCCATTGGCATGGTTTTGCTGGCTTATGGAGACTTTAAAGAGCATACTTGGATCCATTTTTGGGCCATTTTCCAATGAGGCTAATAGGCCCATCGATATGCCCTCTCTGCCAGCAAGAAGAAGAAACCCCCAATCATCTATTAAATGTATGCCCATTCGGGTCCAATTTATGGGATTGGATTTCACTGATCTTCAACAACTCTGATTGGGACCCCTCTATCCAAAGTACCATCGCGAACTGGATATTTGTATTCTCGTCACATCCTCTAGTTAACTGCACATGGAATTTAATTCTTGGTATGATCTGTTGGGCTCTATGGAAGGAGCACAACACAAGAATCTTTCGTGGCATCTCCACCTAGCAGGAAATCATAATCTCGAAGATCAAAAGTGTGATCCGGGAAATAGTGACCTCTCTACCCACTCAGAGTGTCAATCCCCTCCCACCATCTTCGAAGAGAGAATTCTCTCAATGTTGGATCTCCTTCAGATCAAGGTCCACGAAGACACCCCCCACTCCAGGCTTGAAAATAAAAAAATAAAAATAAAAACACCTGGAATCCACCAGAGAAGGGACTTTCAAGCTCAACTACGATGACGCAGCTAAGGGGAATCTCAGCCCAACAGGTTTTGGAGGAGTCTTCAGAAACTCTAAAGGAGAAATAATCTAGATATATGAGGGCAATATAGGTTCAGCCACAAACAATGCCTTCAAACTTCATGCCCTGGAAAATGGCATCACCACAACGCACAACCTAAAGCTCAGTCCTCTGATTGTAGAAGGATATTCCACATTGGCCACTTAGATTAGAAAAAAACTTCAGCAGCGCATTGAGGTGGACAAAATTTCGGAAAACTGGTGCCTAAACAAAATAATATAGCAGATCAAGAAGAGAATTAACAGCATGGTAGGCATCCACTTTCAAGCAATCAAAAGGAAGGGAAATAAACTCATGGACAGACTGGAAAATGAGGGTACGGCTGGTACCCTACGCCTAAAGTCCCGAGCATGGTAGGAATTGGATGAAGGTGAACTCCGTCAGCGATGCGCATCAATCAATGACAAAGATAACCACTCTACCGAACAATGATTGTTCGTATACCCTTCATCATTTCAAGGTAAATTCTCTATTCCATAAGAAGGACAGGTGAATGGTGCACGTGAACAAACTCATCCTTGACTTGCCTGATTCTAGTGCTTGCGATGCCACCTCCCCTCTCCCTTGTGTGACTGCCACCTCCAGTCACATCCTCTCTGCTCATACATTCCTCCACCACCATGCATCAGAACTTCACATGCTTCCCCTTCCCACCCCTTCTCCCTACTCCCAACCTCCCACCGTTACTCAACTTCTATATATTCCCTTCCCCCTTCTCCCCCTCATTATTCTCTCTACCTTTATCCCTCTTCGTTGGTCCTTTTCACTTTGGTTCCCCTCACTCCCTAGCCCTATTGCTTCTCTCATGGCCCCGAAGAATTTCTCCACCCTTGTTTCCATTCAGGAAGGTGCACGCACTTGCGCAGCCTCCCGCTGGAAGTCCCTGGGTTCGCCCCCCACCACTCGTGCGGAGACCTCTGCAAGGCGCACAGCTTTGTGCTACGTGGCGGTAGTAAATCCTAAAACTCAGCAGTGCATTTCTAAATTAGAAGCCCAAGCAAATGATCTCCGTAGAGAGGTCACTACTGAGGAAGTCGATGCCGACTTTACCTAGATTTTGGACCCTGCCTTCACCCGAGCATGAGAAAACGTCTACGCTTTAACTATCAAAACATGGTGGCAAATGAAAACCATCATGGGTTTAAAAAATACAGGAGTAGGAGGAGCGTACCAAGGCACTGGAAACAAATATTGACCGGTTGATTGAGAAGTTCATTCCATATTGTAATCACCGATATATCTCCACTAATGCTGATCGGCGGTGTCTTGCACCTAGCCTTAAGTTTTCCTCTCTGCTCGGCCGATTGTGATTAGCCGCTTAGATGTGGGCCGTTGATCGGCCAAATCTAACGGCTACTGTTCTTTCACTATTTAAACCTGCGATTGTGGGTTTTTCATATTTTTTCAAGCGTTTTTGCCTCCCGGTAGTGTACTACCGCCCTTCCAAGGGCTCTTGGCATACAATGGTTTTGATATTCGAAATATCCTTAAGAATATCTTGAAGATTTCAAGAGCATAAATGGATCCATTGGCATGGTTTTGCTGGCTTATGGAGACTTTAAAGAGCATACTTGGATCCATTTTTGGGCCATTTTCCAATGAGGCTAATAGGCCCATCGATATTCCCTCTCTGCCAGCAAGAAGAAGAAACCCCCAATCATCTATTAAATGTATTCCCATTCATGTCCAATTTATGGGATTTGATTTCACTGATCTTCAACAACTCCGATTGGGACCCCTCTATTCAAAGTACCATTGCGAACTGGAGATCTGTATTCTCCTCACATCCTCTAGTTAACCACACATGGAATTTAATTCATGGTCTGATCTATTGGGCTCTATGGAAGGAGCGCAACGCAAGAATATTTTGTGGCATCTCCACCCAGGAGGAAATCATAATCTCGAAGATCAAAAGTGTGATCCGGGGAACAGTGACCTCTCTACCCACTCAAACTGTCAATCCCCTCCCACCATCTTCGAAGAGAGAATTCTCTCAATGTTGGATCTCCTTCATCTCAAGGTCCACGAAGTCACCCCCCTTTCCATGCTTGAAAATTAAAAAATAAAAAAAAACACCTGGAAGCCGCCAGAGAAGGGACTTTCAAGCTCAACTACGACAGCGCAGCTAAAGGGAATCTGAGCCAGTAGGTTTTGGAGGAGTCTTCAGAAACTCTAAAGGAGAAATAATCTAGATATATGAGGGCAATATAGGTTCAGCCACAAACAATGCCTTCGAACTTCATGCCTTGGAAATGGCATCACCACAACGCACAACCTAAAGCTCAGTCCTCTGATTGTAGAAGGATATTCCACGTTGGCCACTTAGATTAGCAAAAAACTTCAGCAGCGCATTGAGGTGGACAAAATTTCGGACTGGTGCCTAAACAAAATAATACAGCGGATCAAGTAGAGAATTAACAGCATGGAAGGCCTCCACTTTCAAGCAATCAAAAGGAAGGGAAATAAACTCGTGGACAGACTGGAAAATGAGGGTACAGTTGGTACCCTACGCCTAAAGTCCCGAGCATGGTAGGAATTGGATAAAGGTGAACTTCGTCAGCAATGCGCATCAATCAATGATGAAGATAACCACTCTACCGAACAATAATTGTTTGTATACCCTTCATCATTTCAAGGTCAATTCTCTATTCCATAAGGACAGGTGAATGGTGCACATGAACAAACTCATCCTTGACTTGCCTGATTCTAGTGCTTGTGATGCCATCTCCCCTCTCCCTTGTGTGACTGCTGCCTCCCAGTCACGTCCTCTCTGCTCAGACATTCCTCCACCACGGTGCGTCAGAACTTCGCATGCTTCCCCTTCCCACCCCTTCTCCCTGCTCCCGGCCTCCCACCATTACTCAACTTCTATATATTTTCCCCTCCCCCTTCTCCCCCTCATTATTCTCTCTGCCTTTATCCCTCTCCGTTGGTCCTTTGCACTTTGGTTCCCCTCACTCCCTAGCCCTATTGCTTCTCTCATGGCCCTGAAGAATTTCTCCACCCCTGGTTCCATTCGGGAAGGTGCACGTAGTCGCGCAACCTCCCACTGGCAGTCCCTGGGTTCGCCCCCCACCACTCGCAAGGTGACCTCTGCAAGGTGCACAGCTCTGTGCTATGTGGCGGCGGTAAATCCTGAAAATCAGCAGCGCATTTCCGAATTAGAAGCCTAAGCAAATGATCTCTGTAGAGAGGTCACTACTGAGGAAATAGATGCCGACTTTACCTAGATTTTGGACCCTGCCTTCACCCGAGCATGAGAAAACGTCTACGATTGAACTATCAAAACATGGTGGCAAATGAAAAACATCATGGGTTTATAAATGCAGGAGCAGGAGGAGCGTACCAAGGCACTGGAAACAAAGATTGACTGGTTGATTGAGAAGTTCATTCCATATTGTAATCACCGATATGCCTCCGCTGATGCGACCCGCCGATTCGATCATCGGCAATCGCTGATCAGCGGTGTCTTGCACCTAGCCTTAAGTTGTCCTCTCTGCTCAGCCAATTGTGATTAGCTGCTTAGATGTGGGTCGTTGATCAGCCAGATCTAATAGCTACTGTTCTTTCACTATTTAAGCCTACGATTGTGGGTTTTTCATAGTTTTTCAAGTGTTTTTGCCTCCCGGTAGTGTATTACCGCCCTTCCAAGGGCTCTTGGCATACGATGGTTTTGATATTTGAAAGATCCTTAAGAAGATATTGAAGATTTCAAGAGCATAAATGGATCCATTGACATGGTTTTGCTGGCTTATGGAGACTTTAAAGAGCATACTTGGATCCATTTTTGGCCCATTTTCCAATGAGGCTAATAGGCCCATCAATATGCCTTCTCTGCCAGCAAGAAGAAGAAACCCCCAATCATCTATTAAATGTATTCCCATTCATGTCCAATTTATGGGATTGGATTTCACTGATATTCAACAACTCCGATTGGGACCCCTCTATTCAAAGTACCATCACGAACTGGAGATATGTATTCTCCTCACATCCTCTAGTTAACTGCATGGAATTTAATTCCTGGTCTGATCTGTTGGGCTCTATGGAAGGAGCGCAACGCAAGAATCTTTCGTGGCATCTCCACCCAAGAGGAAAACATAATCTCGAAGATCAAAAGTGTGATCCGGGAAACAGTGACCTCTCTACCCACTCACATTGTCAATCCCCTCCCACCATCTTTGAAGAGAGAATTCTCTCAATGTTGGATCTCCTTCAGATCAAGGTCCATGAAATCACCCCCCTCTCTAGGCTTGAAAATAAAATAAAATAAAAAAACACCTGGAAGCCGCCAGAGAAGGGACTTTCAAGCTCAACTATGACGGCGCAGCTAAGGGGAATCCGAGCCCAGCAGGTTTTGGAGGAGTCTTCAGAAACTCTAAAGGAGAAATAATCTGGATATATGAGGGATATATAGGTTCAGCCACAAACAATGCCTTCGAACTTCATGCCCTGGAAAATGGCATCACCACAACGCACAACCTAAAGCTCAGTCCTCTAATTGTAGAAGGATATTCCACGTTGGCCACTTAGATTAGCAAAAAACTTCAGCAGGGCATTGAGGTGGACAAAATTTTGGAAAACTGGTGTCTAAACAAAATAATACAATGGATCAAGTAGAGAATTGATAGCATGGCAGGCCTCCACTTTCAAGCAATCAAAAGGAATGGAAATAAACCCGTGGACAGACTAGCAAATGAGGGTATGGTTGGTACCTTACGCCTAAAGTCCCGATCATGGCAGGAATTAGATGAAGGTGAACTCCGTCAGCAATGCACATCAATCAATGATGAACATAACCACTCTACTGAACAATAATTGTTCGTATACCCTTCATCATTTCAAGGTCGATTCTCTATTCCATAAGAAGGACAGGTGAATGGTGCAAGTGAACAAACTCATCCTTGGCTTGCCTGATTCTAGTGCTTGCGATGCCACCTCCCCTCTCCCTTGTGTGACTGTCGCCTTCCAATCACATCCTGTCTGCTCAGACATTCCTCCACCACCGTGCATCAGAACTTCGCATGCTTCCCCTTCCCACCCCTTCTCCCTGCTCCCGGCCTCCCACCATTACTCAACTTCTATATTTTGCCCTCCCCCTTCTCCCCCTCATTATTCTCTCTGCCTTTATCCCTCTCCGTTGGTCCTTTGCACTTTGGTTCCCCTCACTCCCTAGCCCTATTGCTTCTCTCATGGCCCCGAAGAATTTCTCCACCCCTGGTTCCATTTGTGAAGGTGCGCGCAGTTGCGCAGCCTCCCGCTGGCAGTCCCTGGGTTCGCCCCCCACCACTCACGCAGAGACCTCTGCAAGGCGCACAGCTCTGTGCTACGCGGTTGCGGTAAATCCTAAAACTTAGCAACACATTTCCGAATTAGAAGCCCAAGCAAATGATCTTCGTAGAGAGGTCACTACTGAGGAAGTTGATGTCGACTTTACGTAGATTTTGGATCCTGCCTTCACCCGAACATGAGAAAATTTCTACGCTTGAACTATCAAAACATGGTGGCAAATGAAAACCATCATGGGTTTATAAATGCAGGAGCAAGAGGAGCGTACCAAGGCACGGGAAACAAAGATTGACCGATTGATTGAGAAGTTCATTACATATTGTAATCACCAATATGCCTCCGCTGATGCGACCCTCCGATCCGATCATCGGCAATTGCTGATCAGTGGTGTCTTACACCTAGCCTTAAGTTGTGATTAACCACTTAGATGTGGGCCATTGATCGACCAGATCTAACGGCTACTGTTCTTTCACTATTTAATCCTGCGATTGTGGGTTTTTCATAGTTTTTCAAGCGTTTTTGCCTCCCGGTAGTGTATTACCGCCCTTCCAAGGGCTCTTGGCATACGATGGTTTTGATATTTGAAAGATCCTTAAGAAGATCTTGAAGATTTCAAGAGCATAAATGGATCCATTAGCATGGTTTTGTTGGCTTATGGAGACTTTAAAAAGCATACTTGGATCCATTTTTGGGCCATTTTCCAATGAGGCTAATAAGCCCATCAATATGCCCTCTCTGCCAGCAAGAAGAAGAAACCCCCAACCATCTATTAAATGTATGCCCATTCGCGTCCAATTTATGGGATTGGATTTCACTGATCTTCAACAGCTCCGATTGGGACCCCTCTATTCAAAGTACCATCGCAAACTAGAGATCTGTATTCTCCTCACATCCTCTAGTTAACCGCGCATGGAATTTAATTCCTGGTCTGATCTATTGGGCTTTATGGAAGGAGAGCACCACAAGAATCTTTCGTGGCATCTCCACCCAGGAGGAAGTCATAATCTCGAAGATCAAAAGTGTGATCTAGGAAACAGTGACCTCTCTACCCACTCAAACTGTCAATCCCCTCCCACCATCTTCGAAGAGAGAATTCTCTCAATGTTGGATCTCCTTCAGATCAAGGTCCACGAAGTCACCGCCCTCTCCAGGCTTGAAAATAAAATAAAAAATTAAAAAAAAAAAAACACCTGGAAGCCCCCAGAGAAGGGATTTTCAAGCTCAACTACGACGACGCAGCTAAGGGGAATCCGAGCCCAGCAGGTTTTGGAGGAGTCTTCAGAAACTCTAAAGGATAAATAATCTGGATATATGAGGGCAATATAGGTTCAGCCACAAACAATGCCTTCGAACTTCATGCCTTGGAAAATGGCATCACCACAACGTACAACCTAAAGCTTAGTCCTTTGATTGTAGAAGGATATTCCACGTTGACCACTCAGATTAGCAAAAACCTTCAGCAGGGCATTGAGGTGGACAAAATTTCAGAAAATTGGTGCCTAAATAAAATAATACAGTGGATCAAGCAAAGAATTGACAGCATGGTAGGCCTCCACTTTCAAGCAATCAAAAGGAAGGGAAATAAACTCGTGGATAGACTGGCAAATGAGGGTACGACTGGTACCCTACGCCTAAAGTCCCGAACATGGCAGGAATTGGATGAAGGTGAATTCCATCAGCAATGCACATCAATCAATGACGAAGATAAGCACTCTACCGAACAATAATTTTTCGTATACCCTTCATCATTTCAAGGTCGATTCTCTATTCCATAAGAAGGACAGGTGAATGGTGCACGTGAACAAACTCATCCTTGGCTTGCCTGATTCTAGTGCTTGCGATGCCACCTCCCCTCTCCCTTGTGTGACTGCTGCCTCCCAGTCACATCCTCTCTGCTCAGACATTCCTCCACCACCATGCTTCAGAACTTCGCATGCTTCCCCTTCCCACCCCTTCTCCTTACTCCCGGCCTCCCACCATTACTCAACTTCTATATATTTTTCCCTCCCACTTCTCCCCCTCATTATTCTCTCTGCCTTTATCGCTCTCCGTTGGTCCTTTGCACTTTGGTTCCCCTCGCTACCTAGCCCTATTGCTTCTCTCATGGCCCCGAATAATTTCTCCACCCCTGGTTCCATTCGGGAAGGTGCGTGCTGTCGCGCAACCTCTCACTGGCATTCCTTGGGTTCGCCCCCCACCACTTGCGCAGAGACCTCTGCAAGGCGCATAGCTCTGTGCTACGCAGCGGTGGTAAATCCTGAAACTCAGCAGTGCATTTCCGAATTAGAAGCCCAAGCAAATGATCTCCGTAGAGAGGTCACTACTGAGGAAGTCGATGCCGACTTTACCTAGATTTTGGACCCTGCCTTCACCCGAGCATGAGAAAACATCTACGCTTGAACTATCAAAACATGGTGGCAAATGAAAACCATCATGGGTTTATAAATGCAGGAGCAGGAGGAGCGTACCAAGGCACTGGAAACAAAGATTGACCGATTGATTGAGAAGTTTGTGATGTATGTCGAAGCCATCCAACGCTATAGATTCATTACTTGGGGTGCACTGTAATACACAATTAATAAGAATTTGATGATGAAGGTCCATTCAACTGTTGAAGGATCCCCAAGCATCAAGAAAGAGGTTTTTGTGGCCTCCACAAGTCGACAGAACACCACCGCGCAGCGGGAGGGAAGTTCTCAAGAGACTCCTATTCGTCTGGACTAGGATCTGGTAACCATCAACTAGGAGTGACTTCGTCAACCTCCTTTTGTTTTTCTTCCCCTGCGGAGGGTTGTCTGTGGCGGAGAAAAATGACTCTTGCCTTGTCGGCCTTGCTACGGTTTTCTTCTCTTCTCTCGACTTCTATACTCTCAGTTTTGAGAATGCTGAAAAGAGGGTTCCTCTTGGTTTCCACCTCTGGATTCAAAGCCCACTTTTTTCATGGTTGCACTATAAAAAAGACAAATCCATGGCCATTTCAGGGATTTTGGTTGGATTTTGTGTCGGGCTCTCTCTCCCACACAACCCAAATTATGTAATCTGTCAATTTCCTCAGTAATATATTTTATCTTATTCGCAAAAAAAAACATAGGACATATCACAAATTTTATGGTGGGGAGTCACAAAGTAAGGCTCTATCTTAACAAATGGAAGTTAGGAAGTTGAAAACTTTAGGATAATGGACCTTTTGGAGATCATCAAGCAAGTTAGTGGTTGTGATTTTAAACTAAACCTATCTCTTTATATGAGAATGTCTTTAGTGATCTATGTGGAGAATACGAAATTGTTTGAACCATCTTTGTTGTATGGGGAAGAGGAAGAATAGGGCCTACTTATAGTTGAATATTTCACACTAAATGCACTTAAAGAATTAGAGAAGTATAGTATTATGGAAGAAAGTACATGCAACTAGAATAAGACAAGAAGAACTTCGGCAAATTGGCCCAAAGAGACACAATGTGAGGAAAGTTAAGTGGTATGATAGAAGCCAAATTGCAAACATGTTTTCTAACATAGTATGATTTTGAAATTCCTCTTAAAGTTTCCTCATGTTTCTTTAGAAACTTTTGGGAACTATCAATTGCTCATTAGGAAGTGTGATATGAATGGATCACTAAATAATAAAAAAATTGGCTAAGTGTCTCCTTTTGTGTTTAAAAACACTTGGATTTTCTTTAAAACCAATTTTTAGGAGCCTTGGTGCCTTTAAAAAGCTTATGCAAGTCTTCAAAAATGGCTAAGGAAAAAGCTACACTATGTTATAAACAACATAGAGGCATGGAGAAAAGGAGGGGAGTTTGATGTTGTACAGACTACAAAAACAAAATATTAAGGAAAAAGGTACGCAAAACAAAGGATATGAAAACATGGGCATGTAAAGCATTTTCACTCTGAAGCAGTGATGGAGTCGAATGGAGGTGTTACCTTTGCACTCAACATTCCTCATTAGTTAGAAGGCATAAGACACACTCCACACAACTCCAAGAATGGGGAGGAAAGGGAAGGAAAACAAATTTCCACCCCTTATGCTCTGCATTATGTAATATGAAAAAACAACTTGTAAGGGAAAGGCATGTAGAGTATGAGACATGCTTACCTCCACATCCATACTTCCACATAATAGAAGAAACAAGTGATATAAGACAAAGTAGGTCAATGTCTAGCCAACATATGATGTGGCCACTTAGGTTGTTAACATGTGGACCCTTTGACCAATCACAAGATGCCTTTGCAGTCCAGGAAAGGCCCAATGGTTTCCCAAATAGTGCAAAACACAAAGCACGACATAATTGGTGGGGTACTATGACTAAAGTTGGGTGCATGGTTCTATAAATAGTTGGGAAGAGTGTTGGTCTTCCACATACACTGAAGCTCAATGCATGGTTCTAGAAACAGTTGGGAAGGTTATTGGCCTTCCACATACACAAGAAAGCAAGAATAAAAGGACAAATTTGCAATGGAAGGGGGGTTATCCTAGGAAGCCTTTTGAGGGTTGGATTGGAGATTTTGCTAGAAGATCATCCATAAGTTTGGTTGACACTAGGTTTGAACTTTTTGTAGAGGTTGAAGAGATCAACTTAGACAAGGTATAATTCTTCTGTGAATCTCCTGAAGATGGGTTGTGATACTTAGCCCAAAAAGTCAATTAAAAAATTTTCACGCAGGACTCCAAACTCTCTTCAAGGTCCAATTCACTGGTTTGTAAAAGAAATCTCATTATAATGATTGTTGCATTCACACTACACATTGTAGTTCTTGTGTTTATTACCATAGAGCCTTGTAATGATAAAACCACCATAATAATTGGAGCAAGATAGTCATTTCAATGCTAGGGTTTTCCCAGTTCAAGTTTCTTTGGGGTATCTATTGTGTTATGTGAGTATATGTGATTGTACTACACAATTATGTTAACATAGACTTGCTAAAGAAACCATAATTATTGTTTGTGCGAAACAACTTATTATAGCTTTTTGTTTGCAATTTACATTACTTTGCATTTAGATCCATGTTAGTAAATTATTTGGCCATAGGATTTTGAATATAGATAATTGATGACCTTCCCCCTTGCTTTGAGATATACACCATTCAATCCAAGGATAACATTTTAGAGAAATTCAAAGAATTTAAATCATTAGTGAAAAATCGAGGACAAAAATAAGTGAGGACAATATTTTAACATAGATTTCAAAATATGTCATTTTTCATGTCATTTCTTGGCAAAGGACCATCCCTGACACTCCAAAATGGAATGGAGTAGTTGAACAAAGGAATAGAGATATTATAAAGATAGATTAGTGCATTTTTCACTACCATTAGGGGAATTTTGAGGTCTAAAATGGGCCTCCTAAAGAAAATAATAAAATAATAGATAAAGTAATAAAATAAAACTTATGAATTAAAAACAAAACAAAACTATTTTTTTATTGTATTCCTTACTTATCTCCTTATAAGTTCACTCAAATTTCAAGAGTAGACACCCGTTGGATGTGGAATTAAATTCTATATCCAACAAGAAGCCACTTTTTGTACTTCTGAGTAGATCCACATTGAAAAAAAATGGAAATGCATGAAGAAAACATGTTCAACACAACGCTCTTTTTTCATGTATTTCCAATTTTTTTTTTATGTGGATCTACTCATAAGTATGTAAAGTGGGTACTCATTGGATGTGAAATTTGAGTGAACCTACAAGTTGATAAGTAAAAAATACAATAAAAAAAGGTAATTTTCTTCTTTGCCCTCCAAAATATCTTCCCTTGGGGATGACATCATCATCTTGAATCCGACTGGTTCTTTTAAAGTTAATTTTGTTAGTATATATTTTGTTTTGAGGCCCATTTTTTACCTCAAAATTCTCTTAATGAAGCAAATGGAGCTTAAATTCTATAGAGAAGTGGTTGTCTATGAAACCCACATCATCAATCAAACACCTACTTGTGTTGTTCAAGCTAGGACTCGATATGAGAAATTGTATCAAAACAAACCATCAATTTCACATTTCATCATTTTTGGACAAGTGCATGGCCCGATGGTCATAGTGAAACATGAAAGAAATCAAAACCTAAAACCATTACTACATTATGGTGGGCTATGATGAAGTTTACAAGGCATATCATCTTTATGATGCTTCCACTGACAAGTTGATTGATGATGGAGATGTTATCTTTTATGAAGTTCCTTCTCATGATCCACCAATATCTTTCCCACATCTCCTTGCAAATTATTCTCAACATGTTTCAATGTATCTTTCTTCTTCACATTTTTGTGTCGGTATTCTTCATGCTACAAGTGTTTTCTCAAACACTCTTACTATAGTGATGAGGTGGAAAAATGATGATGATGAGAAGGACCTTATTCATGAGTTGTCTAATTTCAATCCTATAGAAAACTCTTCTCTTAAATTGAATGCTTCTTCTAGCACTTCTCTAGTACTGAATGACGATGCAAAAGGCTTCTTCATTGATTAGTTTGATCCACCTCCTCTTTCTTTGGCTAGGTCAAGGCCTATGCATAAGTGGGCCTTATCTACACTTGTAGTCGTTGTTGACTTTCTTGCACTAAAAGGCCAATCAGAGCATCCTTAGAAGCCCCATCCATGATAGGCCTTTCTCCCCAAGGTTGAGGACAAACATGTTGAACTAAAGCTCAATCCACCATTCACACTTCACTACAATGTCAACACTCACTATCAATGTCGCCAAAGACTCTGCTAGACATTGGAGGGAGATATATGGTGTTCAGGGTTGGTGATATGTATTGTCTTCTCTGTGACGCATGTTCAACATTAATAGGGTGTGTGTGTAATGCATTCTCTCCATGCCCCCCATTCAAATTACAAGGGATGTTAAAAACATGAGTGTCATCTTCACCTCTGGCCATGATCGAATTTACATTTTATCATTATTATATTTGTAGGCTAAGGTATCGAACATGTCCACTAGGTTCAAAAGGCACATCCACATGTCAAAGGCATGAATGTAACACATTGTTCCCTCACAATTGATACATTGCGATGTACATCTACTGTGATCAATACATGCCTAATGCATGATCAATACATGCCTAATGCATGGTCATTTCATGTCCCAACAAGTTAGACATTGTGCCTAAAATTGGATTGTAATGATTAAAAATCCTAAAAATGTGCTTTCTCTCTTCCTCTCTTTATTAATGCATTGTTATTTACCCATAAAGAGCTTGTAAGTAAGGAAAAAACAATCTCTTGGCAATATTTACATTAGATTGGAGCATGTTAAGTTTTCAATTTTTTCATGGAGTATATCATTCACCAACAACATTATTCTTCATTCTTACTGAAGAAATCATGGCTCAATCATGAATAGTTGTCGCTAAAGGTTAAAGGGAAGGAAATAATGTGTGTTGGTGTTGCTCCCCTTCTCTAACTTCATCCATAATTGTTAGTGCTCCATTTATTGGAAATGTCTCTTCACGTGACATTACAACAACAAGAAAGGTCACTTCAGATTAAAAAAAAATGTGTGAAAATATGTAACTAGAAGACTAGGGTACAAAGAAATGGTTGGGAGACGTCATTGTTTATGGACATGTAATTTTTGCTACACTTAATTCAAGAGCACCTACCACTGAGTTAAGGACCATTTATTGGGCCTCTTAGGTAACATAGTCGGAGCATGTGAAGAAGTGTCTCTAAGCCAATGAAGTTGGAGCATCTACCTCTTTATGTCTATTTTGCAATTGTAATATTTATAATAGTCATGTTCCAAGGATCTATTTACCATGAGACAAACACTTGTATCTATCTTGTGCCCTAGTCATGTGATGTAGTTTGTAGGTTTGGTTACGACTAATCTTGTACATGTAGACTCAAAACCCTACTAGGGAAAGTGCCCTACCTTTAAGCTAGCTTATTATACACCCACTCTCACTAGTATTTTTCATTCATGTGATTCTTTCATTCTTGAAACTGGGTTTCCTAATGGCATCTATCAAGTGTTTCACTCTCTATTGTGCTTGGATTTGTTCTATCTAGTGCACTTGTTCTTAAGGTGTTGTCTCTCTCTAAGGTTGCACTTCTATGTGAAATATCTTCAAGTGTTGGATTATCTCATTATTGATTATTTTTATCTTTATTGCAGATTAGGGTATGTGTTGAATCTATTTGATTCTATTATAATCTCTTGTGAATCTCAATATCGACAATAACTACACACTACTTTCACAAACCAATCATTATTCCTTTTAACTGGAGTATGTAATTCTTCTTGATCTATTCATGTGAATTTAATTGGTTATTTGGTTACATTGGTGTGTTTCATGAATAAAAAATGGTGTTCTCTTGATGGAACGTTGACCATGTCCAATAAGACAACCCATGACACTAGATTGTCAAACTTAATTAACACTTCATTGTCATGATATAAACTATAATTGATTTCAGTTTAATCTGACTATAATAAATATTTCTACTAAAACTATTAACTAACACACTCTCTCAACTCGGGATGTTCCTACTTCTAAAGCTTCAAAGTCTAGTATGCCCAATTACCTCAATATTTAGCAAACGTTTCATCGTCCTAGATTCAACATTTGTAACTTTCAACATAAATGGACCCAATAATATCATAATGTCATAGACTCCAAATTTTTTATATTCACATTTTAAAATTTCCATAACAATTTTAGATGGACTTAGATTCAAATTATTACGAATTTATAAACTTGTAAACACAATCCTGATTTTTTATTGCAAGCCTTTTATAAACCACACACTTGCACACCTATACAAAATTTACAGACTTCAACTTCAGAAAATTTAAGGTTGTATGGGTCAATCTACTCATCATTTTCTACTTCATTACTACTAGACAAACAAACACATTATGCCAAGGTTTAAATTTTTTTATCCAGGAAACTTGAATCTGTGCATTTCTACAATAATCTCTATTTAGATAAATATAAAAAGTCCCTAGTACAACATATATACAACACATAATATGAAGTACAACATATATACCACACATAATATGAAGTACAACATAGGTGGCAATTATAAAGTGCCAACACACACAACTCCCTAGTTCCCTAGGAAATATGGGTTAGAGAACACTCTCATAGATCATTTGTGACATCAAAATTGAAGATTTTTTTTACATTTGGGATGAGTGTTCCAAATAAGGGGTAACACCAAAGGGCAATTTTTTTTGGCGCCATTTTAATATAATATAACATGGCTTTTTGATTTTTTGGATTTCATTCTCATTTTTTATATCAAATTTCAATGTGGATTGTTTAAATTCATCATTAATTTAACAACTTTATATGAATTTTGGTAGCATTATATATTTCACCTCCACCTTCAACATGTGAAATATATCATCCCTAAAAGAAGCATGTCAAAATATCATGTCTAAAACAAGTCATATAAGTCATGTTTTAAGATATATGTTAAAACAATTGCATATTATTATGATTTGTAATGAAATATCAAGGCTAGGAAGTAAAGTGCATTTGACAATTTGGATTAATGCAATGTTACACATCTATTTATTTAATGTATCTAAATAAATAAATAAGAGATGAAGTTTGAAATGTTTAAAAAAAAACATTATCTATATAAACTAAGCAGTCAAATCACTATGAGTTCTTGTGTTCTATAGACAAGGGGTTTCATATAGCAATTCAATGTTTGGCTAAGCAACCACCTTAAAATTATATGTCAAGTATCTAAAAAGATTAAATCCATTGAAATATAAATCTTTTTATTATTTAATTGAATTTATATATCAAGTATCTAAAAGATTAAATCCATTGAAATATAAATCTTTTTATTATTTAAATTGAATCTAGGTTCATTTGTAGTCTCACTTATGTAGATATAAATATGTAAAAATGTGACTTTTATTTATTACCAAATAGTATATTACATTGTAACACTATTTCTAAGTAAAATATCATTTTTTATTATTTTTATTTATATCTAAATTTGATATCACTATTTTTATTTCTTTATAGAGTAGTTTTTATGTTAAGTGTATATATCAAATTTCTCTCTCTTTCATAAATATAGGGATTTTTTCGTACATATGGTGATGTAAACATTATCCACTTGACATCTTTATTATGCTAACTGTAAAGCGAACACAAGTTTTATCCTCAATTTTTGTATCCCTCTTTAATGTTTAATAAATCCCGAGTGAAATGAATCTATGCTAATTCACTAATGAATAACAAATTTAAAAGTTAATTGTAACTTAAAACGATTGCCATAAACATCAAATTCAAAGTGAAATGAATCTATGCTAATTCACTACTGAAGAGCAGATTTAAAAGTTAATTGTAACTTAAAACGATTGCCATCTTCTGTATACTTTGTGGTGTATCCTTGATATCCATATTTTGTGCTAGGGACGTGATCTAGAATTTCAGGCGGACTGAGCATTACCATATATGTCTGGGAATCTACCCCACCTCCCATAGAATAGGCCAGTATGGATGCCATATTTCTTGAATGTTAATTGTTTCTTTCCTGCAGTTTATCTCCTTTTGCAGTTTCTCAATAATGGGGAGGTAGGGTGCTAACGGTGGCAACCTGGTGTGAGAAAAATACAACCTTCTGCATGGGTTAGCATTTCAATCTGGTAATTTCTGTAAACATGAGTCTGGAAACATTGAAAGGTGATTGAAAACGTCTGTCACATTCCTTTAACAGAAAATGTTACAGCAATGGAAAAATATTTCTAAATTGATTTGGACATCGAAAAAAGGAACATCTATTTACATTGAATATTTGCTCATTCACTGTGCATAGCTGGAAATATCAAACCTCAATTACATACGCGTTCAAAATGTATGCTCATTCACTTTGCATTGCTGGGCATATCAAACTTCAATTATATACACGTTCAAAATGTATGAATTACAAATATCTGTACAGCTTTGATGCCGATCATACAGGTACTGTATTCCAGAGTAATTGTGCTCCAGAAAAATATGAATAAAATTTATTACAGGCAAAATAATACTTTTCTGAAACTAATAAAAACTAATTCCTTGGTTATTGCATGGAGAGAGGAAATGAATCGGCTAAATCATTTTATGAAATGCTAAGTCTGTAACTGCTAATGATGTAAATAAAAATATCAACTAAGGAATCAGGATAGATAATACAAGGCGTTGAAGCCAGTATTGTGACAATATAGATACTTATTTCTGATATGTATTTGTGTTCCTCTAGTTGGTAGATCTAGCAATCCAGCAATACATTACAATTCATTCTTCGATACATCATTCTGTTTGGAAGAAATCTTCTAAAAGTAGCAAGTACTTTCAGAGAAATTCAGCTAGATGCCACCGCTGAAGAATCTTTGAAAATCTCCTGTAGAAGAGATTCAAATCATGAATATAGGCTCATGATGAGATAGGCTCGTAAGGATAGGAAAGCCAGGGATGCTGTAATGCCTCACTTGCCGTTGGCCGTTTCTTTGGATTTATTTCAAGAAGATATGAAACAAAATCAATAAATCCTTCATCTCCCATTGACAATCGGTGCCTCAATGAGGTTTTTTTAGGCATCAAAAACTCGACTCTGTTTGTATCCTGAAAATTTAACATATATCTAATGGGTCATTTCCAATGATGACGAACAACATTACTTTCAATTGCTAGCAATAAAAGGTTTTTGTGTACATCCAACCAACTAATATTCCCATTTAGCCAGCAATAAGTAAACCTAAAAACAGTTTAATATATATCGACCTCAACATTTTTTTTCAATTAAGTCAACTTGGCATCGTTTATTACATATCTCTCAACTTGGTAACTGCTTATATTTATAGACGAGCATAAACCTGAATCCCTGCATCATAGATAGATCATAGAAGTGTCCTTTTTTCTCTAATTAAGGGAAATCTCTTTCTTCATGGATTAGAGTTTAGAATGATTATTTTTCTTACGGCTTTGAAACAAACAATAACCTTCGTGGCGAGAAGTAAAATACCTTGTTTTGTTCATAAAGTACGTAGTCTTTTGTGAAATACTTGTGTGTATCATGCCCCATATCAAGCATCTCTGCTTCTATTGGCCCAATTGTTCCAATTATCCTAGCTAACAGGGTTGCTGAGGATTCATTTTGAAAAAGAACCTGCAACAGAATTGATTTTATACAACAAATCAGTAATCTATAACAAATGACCGCACTTCAAATTGAACTGAAAATCCTCAACGATATTAATATTCATGATACAAACACGATTAGTTCCTGATTTAAGAATAAACATGCTTTTGATCTGTCCCTTGAAATTTCTTTTCACTCAAGCAAGAGGATAAATAAGGGACTATGTGAGATTTTAGCCATTTTGGACTTATCTTGATGGAATTTAGTTATCGTACATGAAAAGACAGTCAAAACTAAGGTCCTTTAAAAGAGAGTTGTAACCACTGAACTATAGAAGTTTCAATCTCTCCTTTACCTACTTTCTATGTTTTCACAAACAAGTAACTGGCGATACTCATAAAATGTTCTCTTCAAATTGCTATGAATGGCCAGTTCAGTAAAACCAAATTACAGAAAGAAGAAATAAAGATATAATATTTGACTGCAAATCCGTGTACTTATCGCATATGCATACCTAATGGCTCCCTTACCTCTTGTGTCAAGTAAAACAGAAATCAAATGTAGACTTACGCCCAAATAAAAATATTTATGAAAAAATCAGTTATGAGAAATGCCTGGGATCAACACCAAAGCAATTGAAAATCATAGAATACATTCAGATAACACCAATGACAAGTAAAATGGAACTAAAATATATGCTTAAGCCCAAAGAAGAAAATTTCTGAAAAAATCAGTTATGAGAAATATCTTGGATTAAAATATTAAAAAAAAATAGAAGTCATGCAATACATTCAGATAAACAACAAAGGACAATTTTTCATGAGAATCCTCCATGAATCTTAGTATCCTCCTAAACAATGAGATTAGAATACAAAAAATGCAGATATGCACTTAAAAGTAGAGGAAAAGCCAAAAAGATGTGTTAATACTCAGCGTTGATTCTTTAACTCATTTTCTCAACATCTTGGAAAGGCTACAAAAGTTAGAAATTCACTACTCAAGATTATTCCATTATCTGATTATTATAACAAAGATAACGCCACTAACTGATTTTCTTAAATGAAAATTTATAAAGAAGAAATGTCCATTGGTGAACTAGCAATATAACATCTTACATTGCCTGAGCAAAGCTCCGCAAGGATACAGCCAAGTGACCATATATCTATCCTCTTATCATATGGAAGCCCAAGTATAACCTCTGGTGCACGATATGATCGGGACTGCACATATGGGCAAAGATGATCTGTTTCGAAACAGCTACTACCAAGATCGATAACCTTCACCTCACACCTACTGTAGCTTTTCACAAGAATGTTCTCAGGCTTCAGATCACAATGAATAAGACCAAGATTATGTAAGAACTGCAATGCCTCCAAACACTGAATAGCAATTGACTGCATCAAAAAAGATATTGTCCATGACTCAAGTAATGCACATGTTAAGCAGAGTACATTCACATTGTACAAAGGGAAAAAAAAATTCAACAGAAAAAAGCACGATAGTTGACAGCATTTGCCAACCTGTATTCTTGGCATTGTAAAATACACCTCTCCTCCAGACTCTCTATTGAACTTATTGAACTCATACAAGTTTGCTTTCAAAAGTTCACAAACAATGAACAAGTGTTCCTGTAAAAACAAGTCATAACCAGTGAGAACAATAGATGAATTTCAAGGAGAACATAACTAGGATTTATAAAAAACAAAGACAATGCTCACAGAAGATAGCTATGATTACAAAATGTAACTTCTAACCATTCAATTGAAGGTTTTTAATGAAGTGCACAAAATGAGGCTACATGGTCTTGTTGCTTATGAGGAAAGCATATTAAAAGGGATTTTGATTCAGCTTCTTTTCTTTACCTTCAATTTTCAAAATTGATTTAAATTTCAGTAAATGTGTCAGGTGAGTTCTCCAGCCCTAAGTCTTTGTAATTTCAGAACAATGCAACATCAAACATATCAGTCACCGACTTGCCAGTATGAAGTTGATTCTCTCTTAGTGTAAATCAATATGCATGAAAAAGTTGTCGTATTGCTTGCACATTTCATATTAAGGTTAGGGTAACTGATTTTATATCCTTTCAAAGAATCAGGTGGAAGGATATGAACTAGTAATTTGGATGGAGGCCACACCACATCTTGCTGTCATATTTTCCTGAGCCCCTCAACCTCCAAATCTGATAAGGAGAAGTCAGAGTGAAGCCTCTATCATGCTTATATATGGTCTGGTACTCATCAACAGAGTGTGAACTATATTATTATTTATAATATTAATTTCACCTTCTAGGATGTCAAGATTTCAGAAATTTATTTGAGGTACAAGTCATTACCTAGTTCCACATCTCATAATTTTTAAAGCACAGTTTTGTCTGTTAGAAATTTTGTTTGGAGGTTTTCTATGTCTAATTATGTTTCACAGCAGTCAGAGGATGGTCAGATAAGGGACAACGGAACAGGTTTCAGGGGATTTCCAAAGAGACACCCACAATTTAAGGTGGCAGTGCAAGGGATGGCAAAGTCTGGGACACAGGGGACCCCTTCAGACCCCCTTTGCTGAATATAGAAACAATATTGGAAACATTAAAATAATCATTTGTATTGCTTGATTGGGAGATGGAGTTTGCTCTGCAATAAGATACACAGCGATATATATGCTTATGTCAATGTTTCAAGCCTTCAACTGAAGCTCATCATCAGGACAAAAATGATCATCCTAATGATGAGCTTCAGTTGAAGGCTTGAAACATTGGCATAAGCATCGATATCTCCATGTATCCTCTCACAGAGCATACTATGAATCACAATCAGGAAACTGAATCGTGCAAATTATCAGCTTTTAATCATTTTATTATAGATGAGTTATGATCAGTGTTGCAAAACTCTGTATTGAGCCTTGACAAAAAATTGGCTAGGATTATCAATTCGAGAAATCAACAAAATTGGGGAAATTTGGCAAGCATAAACTTGGACCTGAAAAAACTCTGAAAACTTGGGTAAAAGTAAAAAATTGGGAGAAATAAGAGATGTTTGCGGCACTGGCTATGATTAGACATAAATTAAAACATTGCTACATCAAGTTCGAAACTGAGATAGATCAATCCATGTATCCTCTCACAGAGCATACTATGAATCACAATCAGGAAACTGAATCGTGCAAATTATCAGCTTTTAATCATTTTATTATAGATGAGATATGATCAGTGTTGCAAAACTCGGTATTGAGCCTTGACAAAAAATTGGCTAGGATTATCAATTCGAGAAACCAACAAAATTGGGTAAATTTGGCAAGCATAAACTTGGACCTGAAAAAACTCTGAAAACTCGGGTAAAAATAAAAAATTGGGAGAAATAAGAGATGTTTGTTGCACTGGCTATGATTAGACATAAATTAAAACATTGCTACATCAAGTTTGAAACTGAAATAGGTCAATCCATACATTGACAAAACCAAACAATGATGCAACCATGCTAGATACGTCACAATATGACATGATATAAAAGCTTCAAATAACAAAATTCAGTATTTAATATAATCTTAGATACATAAACTATCAATGATAATGCATGATAGTGAAGAAATAAAAATAAAAAGAGCAGTTAGGCTCAAGTATTGAATAGCTTGTGCGCAGTCTTATATTTCCATGCACCCCAATAGTTATGCGGCATCTTCAATCAAACCACCATCAGTGTCACTGCCAAACTCTTTTGGCTCGTCAAAGATGCTCAATGGCACCCTAACTAATACCTGCTGCAACTCTCCATCTCCCTCATCTATGTGTAAGGCCTTTCTTAGGTCCACATCCCATCATGTTGTTGGTACCTTTAGACACTCAAGTGTCTTATGATACTAGAGATACAAGGAATTGTGAGCTACAACTAGTCTCTTTGCTTTCCTAGAGAGAGGTGTTCCTCTTAATCGCACATATGAAGCTATAAGTGGACTGGTTCCTCTCGAGTCTCATCCACAAAGGAACTAGCAATCTGAGATGGCGATCAAATAGCAAGTGGACAGAACATTGAAACAAGATCCCCACCAATCCTCCAATACCAAATCGAGTACTCCTAGGCTATGGTAAATTAATCCTCTTTGTGTCCAATGTGTTGAAGGGGCCACTATGTTATGCACATAAAGAAACTGTTGGCAATGAATCATGCCCTCATTAACCATAAGCATGTTTACAATAGTGGCTCTAATCCCTCCACGTCTAGATCATCAATGGTAAGCACATTCTGAGGCTTTTGCACATACCATTTAGGATGAAGAACATAGGCAACCATGTCCAGTGATTTGCTCACACAGTCCCACCTCCTCTAGATCATAAGTTGAATCTACTGTGTAAAAATCCAGTTTAGGGTCCTTATAACAAATGGTAAGCCTAACCCAATCCAACATGTTGTCAAAGTTCAAATAAATCTCTTGAAAACAACAAGAATCTGCATCTAACTCTACATATTGGATACCGCTAGAATTGGACTTCATATCACTAAGTACCTGCCATCTACCCACTAATGGTAGTTCAACACCCTTTGCTTCATGCTCTTCTTCTCATTTACTGGAGCAGTGCCCATCTAGACCAATCAGTGCTTGCAACCATGGACTACAATGCACGTTGGATCTCAAGCACCCATAAAAGTAACTGGCATATCTTCTATATGTGGACTTGAGAAATTCCTTTTTTATGTGAGAACTGTACACAGATAAGGAGGTGAGGTGGGAGAACATGCACATCTGCACATACCCAGCAACTTCACTATTTCTAATTCCCATGATATACTGTCAATTTCCCTGAGCACATTGTTTAATGCATGCACACAACACAGGGTCCATTAATTATGTTTGTACCTACTCTGAACCAATAACTTGGCTAACTTAGGAGCATGTGCAACATCAATAGCTACCTAGGTCCTACACCACACTGGAGTTGCAGCCTTGCAACTTCAGAGGCAATCATTAACTAAAAGAAAGAATGGACCTGTTGAATTTGCAATAATAATATTGATGATGGTAATTGGCTAATATATCTGCACCCATCTATAATAATGGAACACCTTGCTCTTGGCCAATTTTATCTTATCTGCTCCAATTGGAAGCTAAGCTTAGATACTTATTTTGCAACAAGAAAGTTGTTTGTTTGCTTTTTTCTGGCAGGGTGGGGAGTTTTCTGTACGAAGGCCCCTACGATTACGGCCTTCCTAAAAATCTCCGTACAAAAAGGAGAACAGAAATATTGAAGCGAATGCCATTAGGATATGAAAATCTTGCAACTTCATTATTTATATCTTCATGTAGTTGCATGTTATACATTTATAAGATTATGCCTATAGTGGCCTTCCTTTTGGAAGAAAGCCCCCTTTCTTCCCTAACAACACCACCTGATTTACTTCTAATTCCTTTTAAGTTTTGACACAATGGGAAAAAGGTTTTTGTGATAACCTAAGGCAAAAGAGCATGTGGAGGTGGGGAATGAAAGAGTGAAGGGAGCCACAAAACAAATATATCAAGTAAATCCAAAAAATGGTTTAAATGAAGAAAGTTAACAAAGCAGCAACACTGTCTCCATCACCTATGGCATACTTCAGTACCAGCAAAAGAATCAGAATCCACCTGAGAAAACCAACACTTTACTATTACTTAAGTAGGATGCCTAAGAATAGTAGAGGTAGATGTTAACCCTAATTTTGTATTTTGTCTCATTGTATATTCTGTTGTATGGTGACATACTGGTGAAAGGGCAAAAAACATATAAAATTATAAATCATTACATATATATAGCCAAAGAATAATTAAAAATTTAAAAGACATGTATTCTGTAACTATTACAAACTCCTACAACAGCGTCATACCCTAGATTTCAAGTCCCAGCAAAATTTGGAATACTTTAAAAATAATAAAATGCCCCTTGTAATCTGGAATCAGCACTCTTGTAATAGGCAGGTAGCCTGACCAATCTTTATTAAGAGCTAAAATGTTGACATATAAAAAGGCACCACGAAAGAAAGGTTTCTTCCATGTAATTGAAAACTGAAAGAAGAATACCATTGCCAATGTTGCACGTAGCCAGACATCTATTATAGTTCTTGTACAAAGCATCCCATTTTGTGGAATGCACTATTTGAACTTTGAAACTATTTATTGAGAAATATAGCATTTAATTTTACCTTCAACTATTTTCCAGTTTATTTGTTCATTGAAGCTTATGTAAGGTCAACCAACCAAAAAGCATGTCAAAATATGACAAGACAACTAGTAGGCATCGTTATACTTTCATAGCTCAGTCAATAAGACAAGCACAAAATAAATTGCAAACTAATAGAAGCAACTCCACTGAGCAGCATATAGATCAACTTACATGATAGTAGAAGTAGTTGTACAGACGTAATATGTGGTACTTATCAGCCGGGTCATGCCTGTTTACGAATCTAAGAAGTTTGATTTCATCAAGACTTTGATCAAAAAACTCCTTGTTATTCTTTATGATTTTCAAACAGACATCCATGCCCGTGTGTAAATCGCGAGCTTGTACAGCATTGCTAAAGGCTGCAGAGCCCAGTTTCTCAATTACATGGTAGTGTCCAGCAATCACTGAGTTTAAAGCTACATGATAGTTTTTATTTTCCTCAAAACCAGTTCTGCGATAAGAAAAAACATAACTTAAAATATCAATCAGAATACAAATATCAACTAGAAGTGAATATGCAAAAGGGGATCTCTGATAGTCTTTAAGTTATCCTCAAATAATTCATATAGTCAGAGAATGTAAAGTCGTCAGTGTGACACTTTTACAATAGACTCTCACAAGTACAGTACTTGACAAGAAGAACAGTGGAAGCAATATGAGAACCAATAACTTTCTAATGATAGAAATAGTTACAGTATAAATTTATAAGTATAAGACTTGAATCAATTAGTACACGTTCAGTTGGTGAGAAATACCTATTTCTTCTATGCACAATCTGGAGATCAAATGTTTCAAATTCATCTTCCTGTGCTTTGATCTGTTGAACCTGTTCCCGCAAAGCTGTGGCTTCTTCATCCTCTATCACTCCTACATCTCCATCATCAATATCATTGAAACTATACCCCTCATTTATTATTCTCTCTGTGCTCTCTTGTGTGGATGTGGTCAAGTGCATAGTGCATGCCATATTAAGCAGGTCTCCATCTCTTTGGCTGGCAAAGGGTGAAGATTCATCGCTCTTCTGTCTCAATGGGATCTGAACATCATGACCAATCATGGTGCCGCGATAATCATTTGCACCCTCAAAAACTGTTGAACTCACGTTAGTCGACCAAAGGGATTTCCCAGGTTCTATCTTGAATTCCTCCACATCACCTGTGTCAGAAGGATATGGAAATGAGAAACCTTCAAAATCAAGGGATCTACTGTAAGGATTTTGACTATACAGTTCATTATGCCTCTCTTTGAGAACATCTTTAATGAATACTTGCTCTGAATCACTTTTTCCAGCTTGATGCTCATAAATAGTCGTATGGTCTCTCCAAGAATCAGATTCATTCCTAACCATTTTATCATTTTTGGGCTCCTGCCTTTCCTGAACTTCTTCAACTCTGTCCAGACTGCTGTGAGAACTGCTGCTCTGGTCATATTTAACAGGTTTACATCCATCAATTCCAACAGCTTCACTACCCAACACAACAAAACTTTCCTTCAAATCAGTACCAGCATCTTCTATATCACAGTTCTCAAGACAGGTAGATCTCACAAACTGATGTTGGTTATCATCAACCCAAAAAACATTTTCCCTAGGTTGTTGATCATTACTGGTGATTTCCTCACTGCACAACATTTCGACTCCATTGCTCTGCATAGCAAAACTTTGCCGCTCATTACTTACTGGCATTAAGTTTGTTTCCTCATCTCCAACTGTCTGCCCATCATGACGATCTGCCAAACCACTATAATCTCTCTTTCCATAGAGATTGGCAGTACACAATCCAAACAAATTTTGTGATACAACTTTTGGTTCAATATCATTTGATTGTCCCCCCAAGAAGTACAAGTTTTTTACTAAGGATTGGTTTTCTTCTTGATCTTTTTTAACATGATTATCCTCCTGATTGCAAGTCATCCCATGTTCATATCTCCTCTGTACATTATTGTTGAGATAATCTATCTCATGAGCCAAAGTATAAGCCTCATCTTCTACAGTCTTCCTGATATAGCCAAGATCATCCTCATTTTCATATTCATCAAAATCCCATTGCTCTATTGGACAGTCAACAAATCTCCTTAAACCACCAGCAAAAACAAGTTCTGAAGCATTACCATCAATGGTCTGACTTGGAGATACTTGATGGCTTCCTATAGTAAGCTTGCCCCCTAGTCAACACATACCAAACATATCAGCACAAGTAAAAAGGAAAAGGATGCAAAACCATTGCTATCAAACACTTTGCAAAATACTGAATAAGAAGACACAGCGACAGCATTCAAACTGCATTGACCAAGAGAGAGTTCGGTGCTCAGGCTGACATGTCGACCTTGTAGCATATGTCACGTGAAAGGACTGGCATGTGATCGTTGCACACTGCATACTGCTTGATGTAAATATTGTGTATGATGCAATATAAGATGCATTCTCAAGAAGAAAAAGGAAAAGCTTTAATAGAAGAAATTTCATAATTTGAAAAAGTATCGTATATTACAATATTGCACAAAAAGAGCACATCAAGGCATCATTAAATTGTTTTCAAAATCATGCTATGAAACTTTTATAACTCAGCATCAGTTCGAAAGAAACATAAACAATATATATGGCACATTCAAACTACCTGCACAAACATATATAAAGAATAAGAGAAGAAGAAATACTTTGGAACTCCACCAAGGAATACAAAACAGGATTGGGATGGATGGAAACAACATGAGCTCACAAAGGATAATGAGATGGACACACAACATCTTTCATCAAATGTAAAATCGAGACTTTTTTGTCTTCAAAGACCTGTGGATCTATAAAGCCAGGTAATTTCTGTGGATGGTAATAATTGTTTTGCTGAAGTAAAATAGCAAATATAGAGTAAGGTTATAATCTGTACCCTTTTTCTAATGCAGGTTCAAAGCAATCAGAAAAATAGAAAAATGAAATTCATTTCGTTCTCACCATGAGATGTTAAAATTTCAGAAAAAAAAATGCTAAGGTCGGATCATATTCACTAGCTGTTACATTTTCCTGAACTTAATTCATGCCAATTTGTTAAGTTAGAGCTTCAGCAAAAGCCACAGAGTATAACCACAGTAACAGTATAATTATAATGTAGATAGCAATCACAAAAATCTGATCTCTACCATAGACATGCATAATCATCTAGGCTATTCCTACCAATGTTGCAAACTTTGGCATCGGGATCAAATCGGCAAGGGTTCAGAAAACCAAAAAATCGTAAAATCAGGAAAATATCAGTAAAAATCGGCAAACATTGGCAAAATTAAGATACCATCAAAATATCAGTAAAAATCAGCGAAGATCGGCTAGACCAAAAATCAGGGTGTTATCAAGATGTTTGCAACACTGATTCCTACAGCTTGCTCATTTGCCAGCCCAAAGGGTTAGATCAATTGGCTGTTTCCAATGTTGCTAGGCATTTAGCTAGTAGTTCCATGCCAGCAGGTGCCTGGTTTGAATCCCCCTTGGGTGAGGCACACTAGTCTAGACTCTACACCAACAGGTTTACTTAGTACTACGGATTCCATCCACAAATGTGAGAAAGCATTCCTTCAGTTTGCCAGCAAGGTCTTCAGTGGAAAAATATTTTTAAAAAGCTTCCTTCTTTGCTAAACCAGGAAGAAAATATTCATAATATCAACTTAAAATTTATGCAGAAAATATGGTGGCAAAAAGTAAACCATGCACATTAAAATAACAGATCTGATCACTTAATGGGATATCAAGCTATCTAGATAAGAACACAGGGTGACCAGCTTGCTTAGGTACTGCATCATACCAACTTGATTTGGCATTCTATTATAGCAAGACAGCCTTGAGTAAGGGGGCAAAGACATGAGAAATGGGCCTGTTATCAAACAAACTTCTTGAGATAAAGTCAAAAAACTCTAGTGCTATCCAAGTAAAAATAATAGGGGGCATTGTCATCTCACCAACCCTCTTCTGCACTTCACGCCAGCTCTCCTCTGGCTCAAGGGGGCTTTCAGAGGTTGAGATTGCTAGGATTTAGGGCAATGAGGCTCAAGGTGATATGAAGAGTAAATCTAGGCAAAATGGTTTTGGTAAAATTTAGAGTATGAAAGATAATGAGAGGACCAGAGAGTAGCATCTTTTCATTGGGCATATGGGGTTAACCAAGTTTCTCTCTAAAAGAGTCACGAATGGATATTGGATAAACCATGTAGTCCACTACAAACCTTAGTGTTGGATTTCATCCAAATTGAGAGATAAGTATGGAATTGCATTTTATTCAAATGATACATTTCACCAACCCATGTGGGTGACCCCTAGGAGTAAAAATTATCCTGATGCTTCACCTTGCCAGCCAGCAGCCCTACATTGGCCCACAGATTGTTAGCCTCACATGCCTTTCATACACTCTCTGGTCAGTGCTCTTCATCTAGCCTACTCATCCGATGAAGGTGGGTAATCAAATGAGGTACATTAACCATTTTTGTATTCAAGTGCTTTCATTTAATGTTTAAGGGCATTCAATATGGAACACAGGTTGAACAAAATGATAGATTGTTTTTAATCGTACACTTGTTCCCTTGCTTCACCTTGGTGGTTATCACTTGCCCCTAGTCCAGCGTGACCTTCCTTAAGGCCTTTCTTTCACTAGGCTGAATAGATGATTGACCGCTTTTGACCATACACATGTTCCCTTGCTTCACCTTGGCAGTTATCACTTGCCCCTTTAGGCCTTTCTTTCACTATCTAGGAGCGGCACAAATAGGAGGCTCTAATTGATTTTGCATGTCCATGGGAGTCCATACTTAATAGAAGACACCTTCCATCTTTCTCATGTATCCACATCCCATCTTCGGGTTGATTGCTATCTATCACCAATATTGTTTCCTTGTTTTCATCATCCTTGAGTAGGGGCCTAAAACTTTGCCCTAAGACGTTGGTGCAACAAAAATAAAAGAAAGAGCATGAGCCATATGTTAAAATGCAAAATATTGACAGTGATAAATAAAAGTGTGTGCACAAAAGCCTAGCCTGAGCTCTAACCCCCTTATTATCCCTCACCCAAATCCTAGCTAATGCATAAACTATCTAAATGAAAGGAAATTTGAATATCCCAACCTCGATGAGCAAGGAAACACTTCATCTTTAAGGGGTCAATGGTGAATCAACGAAAATTTGTAATCCAGGCTATATATCAGAAAATTATTGATGAAAAAGGCACAAGAGGGGTGGTAAATATATGTTGAGGAAAGAAGTGACTTAGGTTAGATGATTGCTCCCTCATCACATCATAATGCTCAAGGATGTTGGAATTTCATAGCTGGTACAAGAGAGTGGCATCCACCATGAAGTAAACACCACATCATGTCATTGATCATTTGCACCCATTGATTGATGGGTCAGCCTAAGAACAGATCTTCCCCTTAGGGTTGGAAGCACCCAATAAGGCTTTATGATAACCCTCCCATATCTAAGTATGGTAACTTGTTTACAAATCATAAGATAGGAAGAAATTTGAAGGATGATGCTTGTGTGAGGTACCTTAATGCCTTTTACATTAAATATGACCCACTTTGTTATTGTTATGGTTTGTGCACCTATGATGTTGATCTCACTTGATTCTGTGAGTAAGTGTTAAATGTTTGCTCCTAGGTACAATTGCCATCCATTCAAGGATTGTATGATGCTTCTCCAACACTTCAAAGAGGACATCCAACCCCACTTGATGACTCCACTAGGCGTTAGAGTCAGGATGTTGACCACTTTTTGAGGAACGTCGACCTTAGGATGCCTTCAGCACAATTGATGACACTCTTTTGTCCCTCTAGGACTTGAAACGTTGCACAACAAAGCTAGGGTGTTGCTTAAAGAGTTGATGTAAATCAGAGATGACAAGACACCCCCATGTTGGCATTGCACCTTCTTAATGGATGTTGCCCTATTTCTAAGGTGATTTGATGATGATGACTTGAGACCCCTCTGGAGTACACTACTTTGCATGATGACATCATGCCCTAGCTCCATGGCCTCCCCTTCATGTGGCTTGGATTGATGACATGAGCTATTTTGATGATGACATCTTGTTCAGGGAAACTTGCTTGATGATTAGACACCTTTTGATGAGGAGTTGTGACTTTTGGGATGAAATGCATCCCCTTGACTCATCCATCGCACCTTTTGATGAGAGAGACACCTTTTGGAAGATGACATCAACCTTCCAGGGAATTTAGATCACACATTTGGGTGAGAAAAGGCTAATTTTTATGTTTTATCATTGAGTTAGCTATCTTCGGGAGTCAACTTGTAACCTATCCAACTTTTAATCACATTTAATATTATTTTTACGGATTTTAGCCTAATTTTAAATAGAATCCACTTCGTTGCCCTCATATAAATAAAGGAAAGTTGATTTGTCCTTGGATCATTGTCACACACACTTGGAGAGTAGTGCACACTAGCTTGTCTTATCTCTCTTGGTTGCTATGGAGAATTAAATGAGAAAAATTGTCTTAGGGAGGCTAATGTGGTTGGATGGTTCTCTCTATTGGATGATTAATGGTGATTCAATGGTGATTTTGTGTTCTTTTATAGTAAGTATGTTCTTCCATCTTGTATTTGTTGAAGAATCAAGCTTTTGATGAAATTTTCACCAAAGTGTTCTTGAATGTTTTGTGGCTCTAACATCATCAAGTTTCTCTTGAAGAACCCAAGTGTAGCTTCCTCCCATTTAATTTCCAAATAAGATAAAAGGATCCTAAGGTTTAAGGAATTGAGAAACCTAAGTGTAGCTTGCTCTCTCTCCTTGAAATTGCTTCCATGAATCCTCTTCCATAGATTTCTAGCCTCAAACTCCATTAGCCTTCGAATGAGAAAGGCACTAGTCCATTGTATTGCATCAATCCCATAAAATTATAAAATAAAACCCTAAAATTTTATTTTTATGTTTTTTATGTTTTCTAGGGTAAAATAGGGTTAAGTTACAACAAAATCTACATTTTTCAACATTATTTACCTTAGACCTTATTGTCCTAGGATTAGACATTGCATGCATTCAATTGGAAAGGTGAAACCAGTCAAGATCCATCTTAACTTTGAATCTATCAAGCGCTAAGAGCGATCAAATGTCTCGAGGTGAAAACCTCTTTTCTGAGTGCAAAACTGAGGGTCCAATATAAGAGAGCAAAACCCGCTGTGTGAGGCCTGGTCCATGGTGTTTGTAGGAAAGTAAGGTTTTCCTACAGTATGAGAGTAGAGGACAGATTGAGCAAAGTGTGGATAAAGTGAATGAGGGCAACCTCTAAGGCTTCATCATAAGATCAACATGGTTAGAATGGTCGAACATGGCCAACCAAGGTCATCCCTAGTCAACCATGATCAACCATGGTCAACCACGATCAACCATGATCGATCATAATGGTCAAGATCTATATGGTTAGAATGGTCAAACATGGTCAACCATGGTCAACATGATTAGAATGGTTGAACATCATCAATTGTGGTCAACCAAGGTCAACCCTGGTCTACCACAATCAACCATGTTCAACCATGGTCTACCACAGTCAACCATGATAAACCAAGATCAACCATGGTCAACCATGATCAACCATAATGGTCAATCAAAATCTTTGTGGTTAGAATGGTCAAGATCCTCTTAACTATGGATTAAAACCTCTTTTCTAAGTGCAAAACTTGAAGAAAGATTTGCACCTCGAGAGATTTGATCTCTCTTGGAGCTTGATAGATCTGGAGTTAAGATAGATCTAGGCTGGTTTAATTATTAAATTAATTTATTTAGTTTAATTTTTTTTATGTAATTTCACTGAGTCAAAAACTTTTAATTAATAATTTTACTTTTTATTTTTATGTAATTTGAGCAGGTCAAAATGTTTAGACATTACAACATCTCTTCCATACTGGGATGGACAATGTTTCTCAGCCGAAAAATGTAGTAAAATTAAATTTTAAAAAATATATATTTATAGAATATTTTGATTGTGAAATGAGAGATGGCTTTTGGAAATCTTGTTATATTGTAAGTGTTAAGTTTTTATGTGCTTATTAATGAAATTTAAATATGGTTACAAAATCATTATTTTAATTTATATGGTAAAATGGATCTTAATTTATAACTACTATGTATATCTTATATTTTGATGTTATAGAGGTGTAGGTATATCTCAAAAGTAATTATAATGTTTTTTCTTTTAGATTTAATCAAAAAATGTTATAAAATTAAATTCAAATAAAAAATTTTGATTGTGAAATTAGAGATGGTCTTTGGGTATGTTGTATTGATGATCCATGGTTTTGGCACATGGCATTGCAATAAAGCCTATTTACAAGTTAATAATATCTATGGCAAAGTGGACGTGAATATCCATGTTTAAACATACATATTGTTAAATTGTAAGTATTAAAGTTTTTATGTGCTTATTAATTAAATTTAATTATGGTTACAAAATCATTATTCTATTTTATAAAGTAAGATGGATCTTAACTTATTGTTTCTACTTATAAGTTAAACATTTAATGTAATATGCTTATTATGATTTTTTATCTAAAACGTTATTCATAATTTTATTAATAAAAACAAAATTACAATGTAACAAATTGAATTTTATTATTTGTATTACTTTTAACTTTTTATGGACACTACTATACTGGGCTCTATATTACTTTTAGCCTACATGTAAATATTTACCAATCCTTTACTTATTATAGATTGGACATATTAATAAATTCAACTTATTAAGTCGACATGTAAAAATGTTGACACACTTTCTTACATTACACCTACACATCACCACTATACTGGGTTGTAGGGCACCTCTCGGCGCAATTATTATTTTACATGCAATTTTAAGCCATTAATTAGGGATGAGTGTTGAAGTTTTTGTAGCTTTTGAAGGCCTTCTACATAGGATTGGTGTCTTAACATGTATAGTAGATATTTGATTTCCTCTTTAGGTGTTTGCTTGGTGGAGTAAGTGATATTATGATTTCTTTCCTCGTGTTAATTTATGAAAAGTACAATAATTAATCTAATTAATTATTGTGGACTATTACACCAAAGTTCTAAGAATAAATAATAAAATTATTTACGAGGCTTAAGATATAATCTCAATCATTAATCTCAAGTGAGGCTTAGGATTTAATCCTAGCCATTAATCACTTATGAGATTGGAGTTAGGGATTTTGGCTTAATGAATTATAAAATAAGCTTAAGGGAGAAGTGAAGACAAATACCAGTGGAGGAAGCGATTTTCTCTAGAGAAAAAGGCTCAACTAGACTGAAGAGAAGTGAGGAGAAGTGCATCAAGGAATTTTGGGAGAAATTCAAGAAGGCCAAGTTTAAGAAATAAGGAGGCTGAGTTGTTGAAGAAGAGGGTAAAATTGTGGAGGTTGAATTATCCAAGGAGGCAAATTTCTCTAGTGCACAATGATTATACGAGATAGGGAGAAAGCGAGGCCAATTTGCTAGTGAGACAAGTTAATTTTCTAGGGCCAAACTGCTTTAGGCAGTTTGATTTCCAGTGGTCGAATTCTTTTAGGCCTATTATCACTCAAATTGCATAGGCACGATGTGACAACGACTCAGGTCGGGGGCTATCACTTTGATCCCTGACCTCTCCATTCTATCTGTCTCCCAACAACATGCTATGGGATGCAGTCCCTATGGAATATGAGTTTGCAAGACTTGTTGGCAACCAACAAGTCCAGGAGACATGATTGAATGGCCTAGCCACTTGGTTGATTTAGCAAGTTTTAAGGATTAGATTAGATTAATATGTGAGACTGGTGTCTTATGGAGTCAATTACTTGCTTTATATAATTAAGTATCAAATGACCGGATGAACAATCACTGCTTATGAGATGCTTAGTTATCCTAGATGAAATGCAAGTCCTACAATGTAGGTGAGATGCAAAATCTTGGTTTATTTTAGCTAAATGTTTAACTAGGTAAATCCCTTAATCCTTAGTTGTTTTGAGGCTAATCCAAAAGTAGGTTGTAGAGAGAAGTTAAGGCGAAGCAAACAAAAGCTTGGTTAACGATACCTCCCCTTGAAATCTAACCACCTGGTGCCTGTGGCACTATAGAGACTACAGCTCTGACGACTACAAGGTCACCGTGTTAACCACTAGAGACGGTCTATCCTTCGCAAGCTACAAGATGAAGAGTGTTCCTATCTTTCTATCATCCAAGCTTAGGCTTGGAGGTTAATTAATTAATGTAAGAATAGGTCTAGAATGCAAATGCAAACGCAAAATTGAGTGATCTTGAGATGAGATTTCTTATGATCTTAAGTACTTAGTTATAATTGATCTTTAATTACAAAGAGAAATTAACAAATGAACAAGAGATAGTCTTAACCACAAGATAGTGCTCAAAAAGATGTATCCAGTGAGACCAAGAGATAATTGCCTAAAGTACTAAACAAGAAACAAGATTAATGCTATTTGTAGGAATTTACAAGGTAAGTTCCTCAAACAGAACACCAAAGGACACCGCTCACAAATAGATCACTGATCAATACACCAGTATTCTTGGCGTGGTTAAAAACCTCAAAGAGGAAAACAGTCCATGGCCTGAACCAACGCGGCCACTTCAGGCAATTTATTAATAAAAGAATGAAAATTTACATAAGCTTCTCTCATGAACAGTTACCCTACAAATGACCCTGCATGCTCTTTAAATAGAGATCATGGACCAATCGGGTATTAAGCCACAGATCAAGTGTCGATAATACCAAGGAGAGAATGAACCATTGAATCACTACATATCGTGACCGTCATATTGTAAGTTACAAAAGTACATAGTAAAGAAACACACTTTAACTAACTCTACACTAGACCAAGTTATACTTAACTATTTCCTGTGTCGGAATATCCTAACATTCCCCCTTAAGAACAACTTGGGATAGGATGAAGGATGTACAAATATGACACAATAGGAGAAGGAAGGAGGCATTAGAGCCTATCCCCCCCCCTTAGTGACAACTTCCTGAACTCCAACCATAAATCGAAGTTTAGTAAACTTCGCCTCCGTGAGAGCCTTTATAAAGATGTCTACAACTTGATCATCTGTTGAACAATATTGCACTTCAAGAACATGGTCATGAATGAGCTTTCTGATGAAGTGCATATGTAGTTCAATGTGTTTTCTACGCTGATGCTGGATTGGATCTTTGCATAGTTGAATGGCACTTTGATTATCACACCAAAGTGTAGTCGGATGCTGCTGCTGAAAGCCAAACTCTGATAGAATCTGTCGAAGCCACAAGGCTTCCTTACTAGCTTCTACGACACCACGATACTCTGCTCCTGCTGAAGAAAGAGAAATGGCACCTTGTTTCTTGCAAGCCCATGTAATAGGTCATGAACCAAGAGTGAACACATAACCGGCAGTAGACTTCCGATCATCAGGGTCACCAACCCAATCGGAATCAGTGAAACCAAACAATAGAGGAGATGCTTCAGCACTATAATGAATTCCAAACTGAACTGTACCTCGAACATAACGAAGTATTCTTTTAGTTGATTTCCAATGACTTTCACGTGGGGTTTGCATAAACCGAGCAACAAGGCCAATAGCAAAGGAAAGGTCGGGATGAGTATGGGTTAGATACAAAATTTTTCCTACAAGTTGACGGTATAAGGTAGCATCAACTTCAGGGGAAGTACAAGTGACTGAAAGTTTGACTCCAGACTGAAAGGGAGAAGGAGCTGGCTTGCAATCTTCCATGTGAAAAAAGCGTAGCAGATCACAGGCATACTTGGATTGGGAGAGGAAAATGCCTTCCTTGGATTGCAAGACTTGAAGACTGAGAAAATAATGTAAATGTCCTAAGTCTGTCATTTCAAACTTCTTTTTAAGGCTGGACTTCACATGTTTAATAAGGTTGGGATCACTACCAGTGAGGATAAGATCATCAACATAAAGAACAAGAATGATAAGAGACTTGCCCTGTTTCTTGGTGTAGACAGTATTGTCAGAATGACACCTAGAAAAGCCAGATTCTAAAAGAAAGCTATCCATTTTGGCATACCAAGCCCGAGGAGCTTGCTTGAGACCATAAAGGGATTTCTTAAACCGACATACAAGGCTGGAGTCTGTTGTATAAAGCCAATAGGTTGTTCCATATAGATTTCTTCATGCAAGTCCCCATGCAAGAAGGCAGATTTAACATCCATCTGATGGACTTCCCATTTGAAAGAGGCAGCAAGGGAAAGAACAAGGCGGATAGAGTTCAATTTGGCAACAGGGGAGAAGATTTCAGTATAGTCAATGCCTTCGACTTGTGAAAACCCTTAGCAACAAGACGAGCTTTATGTTTACGAACTTTTCTATCTAGTCCATACTTGGTTCTGTAAACCCATTTGCATATAACAAGTTTTCGTCCCTTTGGTAGAGGAACAAGATCCCATGTATCATTTGCCAATAATGAACGATATTCTTCATTCATAGCTGCGTCCCAATTTGGATGGCCTGAAGCTTCTGCAAAGGTGTCAGGATCATAATTAGTTGAAGCTTGAGCCAGTAAACAAGAGGCTCTATTGAATTGAGAACATGTACGTTGTTGATCTGTAGGATCACCAGCAAGAGCACCTACTGCATCCCGAGTAGCACGAACCCATTTTGGAAGCTGAGACGCTGAAGGAGGATCCTGAGAAGGTGGGGGAGGATTGTCATCCTCGCTATCATCATCTAAAGAAGAAATATTTTCAGAAGTAGAAGGGATAGAGAGAGGTGGCGGCACATCCGCAAAAACTAGGCTTGTAGGGCGATATATTTTCAGCAAACTTTACATCTCTTCTAATGGTAACATTTTTGGACTTAAGTGGAACAAGTCTGTATCCTTTGACATCTTCAGAATATCCAACAAAAATACATTTTTCACTCTTAGGTTCTAAAGCTTTATGTTTCTCATCTGAAATATGGGTCCATGCTTCACTTCCAAAAACACGAAAGTGACTTACATCTGGTTTAATTGAGCTCCATGCTTCTTCTGGAGTGATTCATTAGAACCTTACTAGGAGTGCGATTTATTATGTAATTTGCATAGTTAATTGCTTCTGCTCAAAAATTAAGACTAAGTCCTTTAGATTGAAGCATACAATTAGCCATTTCCTTTAAGGTGTGATTCTTCCTTTCAGCGACACCATTTTATTGTGGAGTATATGGAACAGTATGTTGCATTTGAATTCCATCCTCGGTGCAAAAGTTGATAAATTTGTTGTTAACATATTCTCCGCCTATATCAGATCTTAGCTTAAGAATTTGATGTCCAGATTGTTTTTCAACAAAGACCTTAAAGGCCAAAAACATGTTAAATACTTCACTCTTGAGTTTTAAGAAGTATATCCAAGTGCGTCTAGAGAAATCATCAATGAAAGTTAAGAAATACTTGTAGCCAGAGAATGAAACAACTGGAAGTGGAGCCACATAAATCACTATGCACAAGTTGTAAAGGGGTTGAGGCATGCCAAGAGGCACGTTTTTCAAAACTATCCCGATGATGTTTTCCGAGTACACATCCAAAACAAACACCATCTCTGCAAGATACCATTGGAAGACCTATCACCATATTTTCTTTACATAGATTCTGAAGGAAGCGATAGTTTAAGTGACCAAATCACTCATGCCAAAGTTTGTTCACTTCATCATTATGAGCAACAAATACCGAGGGAAGATTTGATGACCCAAAGTTGTTAATCATCAGCAATGTCAGTAGCTAAAATCTGTTTAGGATCTCTTAGGTCCTTAATTACATCGTGAGGTGAAAATTCAACGATTTTACCTTCACCTGAATGAGTTATCTGATATACAGATAGAAGGTTGCAGGATAAGGTTGGAACACATAATACATCATTGAATTGACCATTGTCTATATGAACAGTTCCAGTCCCTACAATAGTAAGAGATCTATCATCACCAACATATATATTTTGGGTGTTACAATCATTTAAAGAAGAAAACATGGCTTTGTTTTTGGCCATGTGATAAGAAGCTCCAGAATCAATGAGCCACTCATGAGAATGAGAAGAAGAAGTACATATCCAGACCAAGATGCTTGACAACCACATGCAGAAAGTGTTATTCCTGAAGATGAAGTTGAAGTTGTTGAGTGCTCCAAATGGATGTTATGCTTTTTCATTGCTGCTTCCAAGGCTTCCATCTTCTTAAAGCATTTGGATTCTAAGTGGCCATCTCGATTACAAAAGTGGCAATGTCTATCAGTCTTCTTCCCTTTGATTTTATTTGCCTTATCATTTTGTTGAAATGATTTTTCATTTTGACACTGAAATGGCTTAGGACCCTTGTTTGGTTTAGGACCATTCTTTTTAGGATACGGCTTCTTAGGATTCTTTGAATTTGGTTGCTACTAGGCAGCTAAGGCTTTCTGAGAAGAGTTTCCAAGATTAAGAAGACCAATGTGTAAGAGTTTTTATTGTTCTCTTATTAAAGAATCACAAAAGGCATCAAAAGAAGGGGACTTGTAGTCTTGTCCTTGAGAAATGAAGGCTTCTCTTGTAGAATGGAAGGTGGAAACAAACACAGAGTAGGCTGGTCCCAACTTAGTAAGAATGAAATAGATAAGGTTGCCATCTTCTTTCTTAACCTTAACACCTTCCAAAAGAAGTCTAAGGGTCTTGCACTTGGACAATAAATCTTCAATAGAAGAAAAATTATTGGGGTCCAATGTAAGCAACTCATTTTCGAGTTGATGGGCTCTAAGTTCATTTTTAATTCCAAAAACTTTAGTGATTTGTTTTATTGCTTCATTAGGAGTATCAAGTTCTGCGATATGGAATCTAAGGTCTGGAGAAATAGACATCCCTATCAACCCACGTGCTTGATCTTGCCTATTTTCCCATTTGGTTGTCTTATCTTCATCTTTCGGTTTGGTTTCTTGACCTGAGGCTATTATGTAAAGACCTTTACTTCTAAGTAAATCCACAATGTAGGACCACCATTGGAAGTAGTTGGTGCTGTCAAAAATAACTTGGCATGGAATTTCCATTTTAACAGAAATTGAAGCTATAGATGCTGAAACTAAGTGTTCCAATGGAAAGATCGTGAAAAATTAGGCTGATTAAATAAAACGGCTCTGAAAATGGCTTCCGGATGAAGAAGTTATGGCTTTTTGAATAAAAGTTGTTGAAAATACCGATGAAGTGCGGGAATGTGCAGAAATGAATGATAATGTTATATTTAAAAACAATTCGCCCCCTTTCCAAACTTAATCTAATTAGCTCGCTTTTGAAAAAAATTATATGAATCGCTTTTATAAATAAGTGAAAGTCACTTTTACAATGGTACTTTATGAGCTATCCAGTAAATTGTAACTTAAATAAAAGATAAAGAGACTTTAGAATTATAAGTGACTCACTTTTTATAATGGGTGAGAACATTTTTACATAAAGTAACTTTAAAACATAAGTTACATGTGCTTTTTGAAAAAGTACTCAACAAAAAAAAAAGACTTGAACTCAAGACCTCTATTCTCATAAAGTAACTTTGGACCAAGTGAGCTAGTTTAAAAGGTTAGTAATTTTTGGAAAAGAGAAAGAGGTTTTTTTTTTTTAAATCACCGAAGCTTTGAGGTGCATGTTTACTTGAGAAAACTCTTTTTTCCCTACAAAACACAAAACGGGCATACAAAAAAAAAAAAACCTTATGGTTTGAAGTTAGCTTTACCCAGAAACTACCAATTTTCCTCAATGTTTCTGATTTTCCGAGATTGCACTCAGGCGCGGCGGAAAAGAGCATACGCATGAGGAAAAAAACTTCCTTTCTGTTTCTGATTTGCCCAGATCACACTGAGTCGCAGGGCAAAGAGCATATGCAGAAATGAAAGGTGTAGATCCGGTAATAAAAAGCAAAGAGATAAATAAACCGAAATAAACAAAAAGAAAATAACTAGAAACTGCAAATAAACATTGTATACCTCCAGATCTTAAAATTGACGTAGCTAGGGCTATCGGAAACCTTTTCGCGTGAAACGAAAAGGGTTCCTCACTGGAACAGATGCTACTAACACAATAGAGCAGTCCTCTTGGCCCAAAAGCAGTCATAAACAATAGATCTAAGAAATGGCAGTCGGATGCAGTTCTACAGGCTTCAGATTTGGATCACCAACTGATGCGGCCCTCAACTTGGCTCTGATACCATGTAGGAATTTACAAGGTAAATTCCTCAGACTAAACACCAAAGGATGCCGCTCACAAACAAATCATAGATCAATACACCAGTGTTCTTAACGTGGTTAAAACCCTTATAGAGGGAAACAGTCCACGGCCTGAGCCAACACAGCCACTTCAGGCAATTTATTAATAAAAAAATGAAAATTTACATAAGCTTCTCTCATGAACGGTTACCTTATAAATCCCTACACTATTTATGCCAAATTCACCAATATGTCAAAGAGAAATTATCATCCACTATAGATATTCAATTTAACGGGTGTTTTAAAAACCAGCCGATTTGAACTGGTCACTGGTCAAACCGGCCGGTTCACTAGCCCATTGGGTCAAACCCGCTGAAAACCCTGATTTGACCCCTCATTTTGCCAAAGAAAGGAAAAAATTGGTCCTAACCGGCTGGTTTATGGTCAAACCGGCCGTTTCCGTCCTAAATCGGTCGGTTAGCTGCCAAGGCCATGAGGGACCCATGCAACGTGGTTTTCCAAGGTTGTAAGGTGTTTTAGAGAGAAAATAAGGGTTCTTTCCCTCCAAAAACACCCTCTCCAAGCCTTTAAAAGGACCTAGTCCCTCTCGTTTGTCTCACACATCTCATTTGGAGTCTTTCTGAGTTTGATTGGAGTTTGGAGAGTGTTGATTTTTTGTTGGAGTAGTCATCTTGGAGGCATAGAGTTGGAGTTGAAGCTATTTTGGAGATAGTTTGGAGTTGTCAGTGGAGATGGCATCTTTAAGAAGAGGCTAATAAAGCTAGTTTGCATTTCCAAGTAAGGGTTTTCACTTGAAAAATCCTCATTTGAGTGTTGCCCATGTATTAAATTTTTTTATGTGTTCTAAACTTCTAACTTCTATTATTTATGCTATCAAATCTCAAGTTCTATGCTATCAAATTTTGTAGGCTACATGTGCATTTGTTTTCCTAAATTTATCTATTGTTTTCCATGTTTCTTAGCTACAATTTTTTTTAATAGGCAGATTTCTTTGCAAATTTTAATTATTTCAAGCCAACATGGCTCCAAAAGCCAAGGACAATGCATGGACTCATTGTGATTTGATTGATGGAAAAATGATATGCAAACTATGCCATAAACCTATTGGTGGTGGAGGTATTCTCAGATTGAAACAACACTTGGCTAGGGTAAGAGGCCAAGTAAAGCCATGTGAAGCACCAAATGAAGTGTTAGGTCCTATTAGGGCATAATACATTTGCAAGCTTGAAAGTTTCATGAGGATAAGGCTAGAAAGAAGGTCATCCAAGATGACATTGCAAGGAAGAGGAAATTATTAGAAGCCATGAAAGAGAGTGTGTATGATGATTATGAGATTCAAGACTCCTCTTCTATCCCTTCCACCAATGACCCCTTTCACTATGTTCATCCTTCTTTTGGCCAACTATCAAAAGGAACAAAGAGAACAAACATCCAGAGTTATTTCTCATCCTCTGCCAACATTGCCTCTTCTAATCCCACTTCCTCCCAGCCAAGTCGTCAACCCACTTTGGATCAACATTGGAAAAAACAATGCAAAGAAATATCTTATCAATACATTGCTAGATGGTGGTATGATGCAGATATCTCATTTAGTGTTTCTCGCTCACCTTATTACCAAGCTATGTGGGACTCTGTTATAGCTGCAAGAAAGGGCTTCAAAGGCCCTAGTATGCATGACTTGAGGGGAGCTCTTTTACAAAAAGAGATTTCTTCCATTGATGAGTATTTGGCTGAGTAAAAAGATTCATGGCTCAAAACAGGTTGTTCCATCATGTTAAATGGATGGACTAATGGAAAGAACCACACTATCATTAATTTCCTTATTTCTTTCCCTTAAGGAACCATGTTTTTGAGATCAGTTGATGCATCTGATAAGGTGAAGGATGCAACCCTTCTATTTGAGCTTTTGGATAACATTATTCAAGAAGTGGGGGAGCAGAATGTTGTGCAGGTCATCACCGATAATGCCTCAAACTATGTTCTTGCTAGAAAGATACTTGAATCCAAATATAGGACCATATTTTGGACTCCATGTGTTACACATTGCATAGACCTCATGCTTGAAGACATAGGCAAAGTGGAGTGGGTAAAAAACATTGTAGAGCATGCCAAGTGCATTACAAAATACATTTACAAACACTCATGGATATTGAGCCTAATGAGGAAAACCACAGGGGCAAAGAGCTTGTTAGGCATGCAATTACGAGATTTGCAACTCACTTCCTCGCGTTGCAATGTTCAATGCTCAACATAAAAGCCTGCAGAAAATGTTTTCTTCTGATGATTGGACTGAATTTTCGGTGGGCTCGTAGACAAGATGGCAAAGACACCAAAAAGAAAGTGTTTGACAATTACTTTTGGAAAAGGTCTGCAAAGCTTGTAAAAATTACCAAGCCCCTTTTTAAGGTGCTAAGGATGGTGAATGGGGAAAAACTAGCCATGGACTACATTTATGAGGCTATGGATCAGGCAAAGGAGCAGATACGGGCAGCTTACAAGGACAAGTTAGCTAAATATGGACGTATATGGGAAATCATTGATAACAAATGAACAATCAACTCCATCGTCCTATACATGCAGTTGGGTATTTTTTGAACCCGGAGTATCATTATAAAGCTCAGCTAGGAGATCTGTAGGATGGGGAGATTAGACCTGGATTGATTGATTGCTTGGAGCACATGCTCCCTAGCCATGCAGACCAGTCGGAAATACATAGACAGCTTACTCTTTCCAATATGACAATTGGTACCTTTGGCAAAAAATTGGCAAAGATGGCAAGGGATGTGGATCAAGAAGGTAAGCAATTCCAATTTCCAATTTGTTTTTCTTTTCAAGCTAAATTGTTATAAATTTACAATTCAAATTATCTATAAATACTTGTAATTTGTAAATAAGTAATGAAATGAACTAAGTTACTAATTAATGTATTTTTCTTTGCAGCACATTGGTGGGAGTCATTTGGTAGCCAGTGTCCTCAATTGCAGAAATTTGCAATTAGAGTCCACAACCAAACTTAAAGCGCTTCAGGTTGTGAGCGCAATTGGTCTGTTTTTAGTGCATACACACGAAGAAGAGAAATCGTTTGGAAGAAAAACAGTTAAATAATATTGTCTTCGTGCAATACAACCTTCGATTAAGGCGGAATCAAATGATGAAAAAAACACCTGATCTAGATCCCATTGTGTTGGACGATATTGATCCAACATCAGAATGGGTGGAGGAGGCTGAAGATTCTGTGTTTGATGCTGATTTTGATATTGACATGGCTTTAGTGGGGAATGAATCAGATTTGGTGGCGCCACCAGAACCAGGATCAGTAGCCGCATCAAGGAAAGGCAAACAACCAACTCGTGCTTCCATTAGGTCCACTTCTATTCAGTGTTTTAAAAGCCGGCCGACCCGGAACCGACTCGGCCGAGTTGGTCCGAGCCGGTAAAAATTTTTGCGACTCGGCCGTCGAACCAGTTCGGTCGGCCGAGTTAACACTGACCCGGCCGAGTCATGGCATGACTCGGCCGGGTCAATCTTAACTCCGCTGACTCGGCTGAGTCCATATCAAATCAGCCGGGTCACTTCATGCGGCCAATAAACCCCAAAAACGCAATTTTTTTTTTTATGTTTTTTCTGATCGTGGGGGACTCCAAATGGTTTCATTAATTGGTTTTTTGGTCTTTGGGGTCCAATCTCCTCTCCTAGTAATGATATGCTATTCAAATTTCATGGTAATGTCAAATTCTTAAAGTAAAAGTGACATTCTCCTTAATCTTCATTTTCATCCTTTTACTTAAATTTTTAACATTTACCATGAAATGACTCAGGATGTTTGAGAGTGGTTCCGACCTCATTGGATTTCATATGGAGAAAGTAGAATTTTAGATTTCATTCAAAATCCAGCAGATTTATCAGTTTTTCACGATTTCAGGATAGAGGGATTGCAATGTTTTCATTGAATTTTGGCATGTATTAGGTTATGGAACTCGTATTTAATCAAGAGCACCAATCCCTCTATGTACCTTGATGTTAGTGACATTGGTTGTCAAACTCCTTCGAGATTCGCTCCCAAACCATGAGCTTCTGAAAATGTCGCTCCCGCTCCCGTTTTCGCTCTCGCTCCCCACTTTCGCTCCCGCTCCCAAGTAACACTGAGCCAGATGATGTTGGCAACTCTAGCAGTAGCCAGTAGTATTGGTCACAGACTTTTGTTATAGAGGCCATTTATAGCCTCCTTGATTATGTGTTTTTGTTTTGATCTCTATATCATCATCGTGTATGTATTGGACAGTGCACTGGGTGCCATTTTGATATAATGGATATATTCATGAGCCTACTTTGATCATATGTTGTCTTTTATCTATATTCTCTAATGTTGTGTGTTTGGAAACATGAATGAAAATCTTTAAAATTATGTGTTTTTATAAAAAATAAATATTTAATGTATTTTTTACAACAACCAAGTCATTGAAATCGAGCCGGCCAAGTCGATACCGAGTCGAAGTCGGAGTCGGAGTCAACCCTCGACAGAGTCAGAGTCGGAGTCGGAGTTTTAAAACACTGCTTCTATTGTTATTGGTGGCAGTGCTACTGAGGTTGCAGATGAGGCTAAGGCATCCTCAGACTCTGATCCAGATGATGTCTATGTAGCTCTTGTTGATGATGATGATCATGTGTCTAGTAGTGGTGATGCATTTGATGATTGATCATGTGTAGACTTCAGAGTCTAGAGTCTAGACTTGTAGTCTTGTAGTAGGCCAATGGCCTCATAGCTTGTAGCATTGTTTTTGGACTTTAAAGGCCATTTAGAGCCTCATTGCTTATGTATTTTGTCGATGATATGTATTGCACTCGGTGCCATTTTGATATATTCACCTTACACGGTATATAAGAAGCAAACTTTGCATATTTGTCTCTATTGGCTTGGAATCATGGTTTTAAATCTTAAAAATAGTTTTTTTCATTAAAAAATAATTATTTAATGTATTTTTTTCAAATCGGTTCGTTTAGACCTGACCAGTCCCGGTTTGACCGGTTCCGATTCAAAACCGGATTCATTAGGTGGACCAGTCTAGTCACCGGTTCCGGTTTTTTAAAAAAAATTAAACATGAACAATAAATCAATGACGATAATGGCAACAAGAAAACTTAGAGCACTTATCCACGATATCACTTAAAACAATTAACCAAGGCTCTTTAGAGACAATGAAAAGGATGTCCATAAGAGATTGCTATAGGCGATTAATGTTCTCAATTAGCAATTCTTCATGTTATGTTAACAAGATACCGCAATGCTAATGTAAAAGAATAAGAGATGTCAATTGAACAATGTTAACCATTCAAAGAGATTATAGATCTTGATATTAGGTGCTTTTATAAGTGAGTTACTTAGTGCACAATTATGAGCTTTAGGATTATGATACTCACAAGAAACCAATGTGTTAGTATTCTTAGGCCATATAACCACTTAATCAATTCAATACCACCAATGCCAATAAACTTTTCAACAATGGAGCATTAAACAATATCAAGAAACCTTATGCAATTTACTTTCAAATAACATCAAATGAGCAAGAGAAAACTTTTATGACAGCAGTAACTTAATTATGACAGCAATGAGTTAACCTTATGCTAAATATGTCAAAACAATCTCAACTACTTATCTCTCTCTTTTAAATGTGAGCACTTAAGATGAAATGCAAACAGTGAGAAAATGCCTATGAATGCAAGCATGCAAGAGTGCAAATGAGATAAATGGGACAGCCAAGACAAGATTGTGAAAATTTCTAACACGAAATTCTACTGCAGTAACTGATTTATTTCTCCTACTTATTTTCCACAATAAGTTATTTACAAAACCCTTCAGTAAACATCAAAGTAAATTCTACTGCAGTTGTCAGATAATAGCATATAGAAAAGAACAGTGAAATACAAGCACAAGAATCAATCACATCAACATAGTTGTTTTTGGACAATAGTCCCTCGAAAAACCCAATGCAGGAAAACCAATGCAGCAGATGAGGGTTTATTTATTATTCTTCAGCAACAATCCCTTTACAAGGAATGATTTGCAAAACATAGAGAAACCTTTTGTGAAAACACCTGAGATAATTTTCCTCCACCCTTTGGAGAAATTATGACACCCAAGAGACCCTCCAACCTCCACTGCATCACCTTTGCATCATCTCTACATGAGGACTATGTCCCTTGCTGCGCTGCCTCTCTAAGTTGTCCCTCTGTGTTTTGCCTCTAATGCACTGCATCCCATCCTCAGTCTCTAACTAATGCGGATACCCTCCTCTTCCTTCACCCTGCAACTCTCCCCTTGAAATCGAACTCTTACTTCTTGAAAATCAACTTCCCTCGAGTTACTAAGTATTTGCCCGGTGTGTCTTCAAATGACTCTCAAGTCTTCATTTATACTTTTCTTGTTGAGATATCGACGGTCGTGATCTAATCTCTAATCAATGGATTAAATTAGACTTGATCCTTGTCTCTTAGAAGCTTCTCACCCATATTTTCATTAATACCCATTAATATTTTAATTTTCCTAAGTTTAGACTTAGGAACAACATTAAGAACATTAATTATTTTAATAAAAACAATCCGGGTGGAAATTCACCAAACGATTTCTAGGTCTTGGAGATCTCATGTGTTCTAGACCCTCCACAAAATTTTGGAGCTAGAGCACATCTGATGCTATCCAAAAATCAACACTCCCTCTTAGCGAGGAATGTGCTCTAGCAATACTTCCCAGTAGAAGTATCACACTGATCCACGACATCGGTCCTCTGCACTGTTGATGCTCGACCTACTGCCCTTCATCCATTGCGTTGCTGCAATCTGTAATGTTGCCCATGACACTACCACTATCACTGCTGGATCTGTACTGCAACTCCCTCTTAATTATATCCATTTCTGCTACTAAAACGGGTTCTCAATCATCCCCATCTTCTCCTTGAAATAAACAAACTTTGTTCTTCCTAGAGCCTTGGTGAGAATGTCTGCCACTTGTTCTCCTATCAGAGTGTATTGTATCTGTATTGCACCTCGCTGGACACAGTCTCTGATAAAGTGGCACCTGATGTCAATGTGCTTCGACTAATCATGAAAAAGAGCTTGATGCAACTCTGATTATCACACAAAATGTTGGTCACCTCCATCCTTCTTTTGAATAGATTCACAAGCAACTTTCTAAGCCATATGGCTTCACACGATGTTGTGTTAGCTACCATATATTCAGCTTCAGCTGAGCTCAGAGCTATGGACTTATGTTTCCTACTACACCAGGAAGTCATTCCTAATCCAATGTTGAAACAGTACCCAATAGTAATTTTCTGATCTACTGAATTTCCAACCGAATCTGCGTCAGTGAACCCACTCAATCTGATATCATTGACTCGGGTGTACATTAATCCATGCTCGATTGTTCCTTGTATGTATCTAAGAACATGCTTGGCTGCTACCCAGTGTGCCCTCTTCAATTCCACCATGAACTAACTGAGGGTGTTGACAGCGTAACAAATGCCTGGCCTGGTATTGACCAGATACATCAAGGACCCTATGAGCTGCCTGTACAAGGTGGGATCTACTACTTTATCTTCAGACGCATCAATCTTCTTCCAGTTGGTAATTTTGGAGTAGCCATGGGTCTACAGTCCTGCATTTTGAACCTTTTTTTAAATTTTGTAGCATATCTCCCTTGTCCAAGGAAAATTTCACCCTTCTGCTGCCAAACTTCCAACCCCAGAAAATAATGCATCTGTCCCAAATCCTTCATGTCAAATTTTGTAGCTAGATTTTCCTTGCAATCTTTGATGAGCCTAGATGAACCCGTCAGAAAAAAGTCATACACATATAACCCCAAAATGAGAGGCCCATTCTCTACAGTCATATAGTAGAGGTTGGGGTCTATGTCACTCTTGACAAATCCCATCTTCTATAAGTAACCATCAATTTGACCATACCATGCTCTAGGCGCTTGTTTAAGCCCATACAAGGCTTTCTTCAACCTACATACATGATTTTTCTTCTCATGTGTCTCAAAACCCTCTGGTTGTTCAATGTATACTTCTTCTTCTATCACCCCATTCAAGAATGCAATGTTGACGTCCATCTAGTGAATCTCCCACCCCATTTGTGTTGCAAGGGATATCACGGATCTAATAGAAGTATACCTGGATACTAGGGAGAAGGTTTCTTTGTAGTATATCCCTTCCTTTTGAGAATACCCCTTATCCACGAACCTGGCTTTGTATTTTTCCACACTGCCATCTGCAGCATATTTGACCTTGTAGATCCATCTCAAACCTACCACTGATATGTCCTAAGGTCTAAGTACCACCTCCCAGACATCATTGGTCATTATGGAACTGTATTCCTCCACCATAGCATCTACCCATACTTGATGTTGAACAGCGTCTTGAAAACTAGAGGGTTCTCCAACCTGAGCCACCAAAGCTTGGTATCTATATGGTTGTTTACGCCACCTTTTCTCATTCCTAGGAGATCCAACGAAATCCTCTGCATCTTGTAGTATCTGTCGAAGTTCCCGGCTCATTCTTCCACTGGTAGTGGGTGGATCTATTTGTTGCTCCTCCTGAGATTCCACCCGCTGTGATGCTTCTGGATTCTTATGCCTTGGAGAAATACTAGTGTTGGTTTCTGTTGGGTGAAGTGGCTGGACCAATGGATCATCCTTTGACTGCTCTTTGAAAGGCATTTCTTAGGATTTCCTAAAAGCTCTGTCCTCCATGAGCTTTACATCCCGTCGTACTACGATCTTTCTATTACTCGGAAGGTAGATTCTATATGCCTTAGCATTCTCGCTATATCCCACAAGATATCATTTTTCTGCAGTTTGATCCAACTTCTTCCTCTTTTCTTCGAGTATATGGCAGTATGCCAAGCTCCCAAATATTCTGAAATGACTCACTTCAGGCTTCTTGCCAGTGAAGACACTCTCCGGAGTAATCTTACCTAATGCCCTGTGAGGAGTCCTGTTTTGAACATATATTGTTGTGTTGCATGCTTCTGCCCATAAAAATTTGGGCATATCCTAATCATACAACATTGCCCTCGCTGCTTCAACAATAGTTATGTTCTTCCTCTCTGTCACTCCATTTTGCTCTAGATTATATGGAGTTGTCCATTCCCTTTTGATGCCTTCCCTTGCGCAGAATTCAGTGAAGTATTTATCAATATATTCTCCACCATTGTCTGAGAGCAACATTTTTATCATTTTCCTTGTCAAATTCTCAACCAAAGCTTTAAACTCTTTGAATCTGTCAAAAACCTCATCCTTGGTTTTTAGAAAGATCCAAGTCTTCCTGAATGGTCATCACTGAAGGTGACGAAGTATTCGACACCACTAAGAGCTTTTGTGGACATGGGTCCGCAGATATCCGAGTGTATTAATCCCACAACACTCTTTGCCCTATTGTTACTTCTGGAATAAGCCGCTTTGGGGTACTTGCCCAGTACACAACCTCTGCATACATCATCTTGTTTGGGACTTAATTCTGGAACTCCAGTGACAATTCCTTTGAGAATTCTTAGAGCCCCATGGTGTAAGTGCCCCATCCTTCTATGTCATAGGTCATTCAAATTTTTTTCACCATTGTTGCCTATCAGTGCCATTAGAGATTCTAACTGTAACTTATACACTCTGTTACCTCTGACTCCAATTTGGGCCTTCTTCCAACTCGGATGTTTGACATATACTTTCTTCCCAATGAGGTAAACATCATAGCCCTTGTTCTGTAACTAAGAATCGAGATACAAAGAGTAAGTTCATTCCGAATCCAGGCACATGCAACACGTTGGTAGCTCGAAGTCGATCCCTTGCTTTTGTTTGAAAAACTACAGTAGCTTGTCCTACAAAGGTACATTTTGCTTATTTCCCATGGTGATTTGGAAGTTCAATTGTTCTTCTTGATAGCTCGAGAAACATTCTCGTATTCTCGTCATGTGCACAGAAGCCCTGCTATCACCAAACCTCAAAGAAAGCAAAACTTGACAAGCAAGTGACTTCTTCTTCCAAAATGGAAGCCAACACAGAATTGTCGTGATCCATTATATTCTTCATGCTTTCCTCTTTCCTAGGAGAATTGTGTGAGTCCTTTTGAGTGTTTCTCTAGCATCATGTTCGCAACTCATTGCAGATTCTCTAATCCTGTTGCTCGATCTCAGCTCCGATACCATGTGAAAATTTCTAACATGAAATTCTACCACAGTAACTGATTTATTTTTCCTACTTATTTTCCACAATAAGTTATTTACGAAACCCTTCAGTAAACATCAAAGTAAATTCTACTGCAGTTATCAAATAATAGCATAGAGAAAGGAACAGTGAAATACAAGCACAAGAATCAATCACATCAACACAGTTGTTTTTGGACAGTAGTCCCTGGAAAAACCCAATGCGAGAAAACCAGTGCAACAAATAAGGGTTTATTTATTATTCTTCAACAACAGTCTCTTTACAAGGAATGATTTGCAGAACATAGAGAAACCTTTGTGAAAACACCTGAGATAATTTTCCTCCACCCTCTGGAGAAATTTTGACACCCAAGAGACACTCCAGCCTCCACTGCGTCACCTCTACGTCATCTTTGGGTGAGCACTGCGTCCCTTGTTGCGCTGCCTCTCTAAGTTGTTCCTCTGCGTTGTCCCTCTGATGCACTGTGTCCTCTCCTCCTCAGTCTCTGACTGATGTGGATACCCTCCTCTTCCTTCACCCTGCAACTCTCCCTCTGAAATCAAACTCTTACTTCTTAAAAATCGACTTCCCTCGGGTTACTGAGTATTTTCCCGATGTGTCTCCAAATGACTCTCAAGTCTTCATTTATACTTTTCCTGTTGAGATATCAACGGTTGTGATCTAATCTTTAATCAATGGCTAAGATTAAATTAGACTTGATCCTCGTCTCTTAGAAACTTATCACCCATATTTTCATTAATACCCATTAATATTTTAATTTTCCTAAGTTTCGACTTAGGAACCACATTAAAAATATTAATTATTTTAATTAAATACAATCCGGGTGGAATTTCACCAAACGTTTTCTAGTTCTTCGAGATCTCATTTGTTCTAGCCCCTCCACAAAATTTTGGAGCTAGAGCACATCTGATGCTACCCAAAAATCAACAAAGACAAGAGGGCAGCCCTCTTAAAACACTATGCCTACACAAGAACATCACCAAAGGCGCAAGGGAAAACAAGATGCAAATGCTTAATGAATTTATAACCCTTTTAGATGTCACTGCTATATGAGATCAGACCTTAAGATGTTTCTTAAAATATCATGACAGACATTAGAATTTGTGAAAATATGTCAAACAGTGAATACCCAAATGATGCAAGTGATTCAGAGATATGCTGCGTGACTTGCTAGTTGATTTTATGCCACTTAGATGATTTTGTTACCATTGTTATGCAAATGATCATGGTTGCTAGTAAAACAGTGAGGAAGTGAGGGTTTGAAAAGGCAAACGAATAGGCTTTTAGGCCTTGGAGATGACCCACTTGCTTGCCCAAAATTCTTCTAGTGACTAGACTACCTGCAACCACCAATGTTAGCTCAAAATATCTGCAAGCACCAAGTGTTAGAGGAAAAAATCAAATGATAACAAGGTCAATGACTAAAACGATGCAAAGAGGCTAGAAAAGGGCAATGCTAAGCTTAGAGAAGCTAGCGTTAGGGCTAAAGAGGGAGCAGCAAGGCCTAATAGGCTTGCGACAAGGGCAGCAAAGGCTTAATAGGCCTATGCTAGGGAAAAAGGAGGCCCTTACGGCCTGCAGCACCTAGGGCAAGCCTCCTAGAGGCTGCCGCAACGAGAGAGGGTTGTTGAGGAGAGGAGGGAGGCCTTTAGGCCTACGGGAGGGTTGAAGAAGGTTGGTCGAGGTGAGAGAAGGGGTGTCGAGAGGGAAACAAGGCCTTTAGGCCTACGGCAGAGGGAAAATAGGCCAGCAAAGGGCAGAAGAGGGCTCACAGAGGGAGGAAGAGGCAGGTCGAGGAGGGATAGAGGCCTAGAAAGGCCTGCGTCTAGGACTAGAAAGCCCTAAGGGCTAACGGCTAGGGCAATGAGGGTTGCGGCTAGGGTTTAGCAACCCTTGAAGGTTGACGGCAAGAGAAATAAGGGCCACAACAAGGGTTAGAGGAACTATGCAGGCCAGCAGCTCACCAAGAGAGGGAGAGGAGGTCACGTCTAGGGCTACGAGGACTAACACTAGCCCTAGAAGACCTAACAAATTTCAAACCCCTACAAAAACTCAAAATTTGGTTCAGATCTTCAAAATCTTCCTTGAGGGCTAGCGGCTTCCTCTTTAGCTTGAGCATTGAGCTTGGAGGGAAGCTAGAGGGTGGATCTTGCCTTCCTAAGCCTAGATCCACCTCAAAACCCCAATGCTTTCCTTCAATGAGGCTAGAAACCTTCACAAAATTGATATGTCTTGAGAATTCACCTGCACAAATGAAAATAAAAATTTCCCAAAACCCCAATATATATCAAATTCAAAATAAATCCCAAAACCCCAATTGCTGCAAAACAAGGGTTAGAAATACTCCACAAAATTATTCTACAAAATATTTACACAATATTTACAAATATACAATGCTTGTAAATAAAATATTTTTTGAGAAAATAAATTATGAATAATGGTGGTGGATTAATGTATTTACGAAAGTTAGAATATTGGCCACACCCCTTAGCAAAGTTAAAATACCATATAAAAATTCCTAGAGCCCAAACAAGGTCGGCCCTTCTCCACAGTGTGTGAACTTGGAGCCCGAGGGCTAGTGTACCTGCAGATCTTTATAAATTTTCTCAAACCAAATCATTAGATCATAGATGAATCAGATCACCTAAGATAAAACCAAATTTTACCAATAGAATTCTCCTATCATCGACAAATGACATAACAATTTATATAATCATGAAGCACAATATAGGATTAGCACATACCACAAATCAAGGGAACAAGAACACCATGAACTGAACCCCAAAGTCTTTTTATTATGATATTAAAACATTCCCAACAAAGTAATGGCTCAATACCAACGTTACAAATTTACACATCCACTGCTATAGCCCAGACCAGAATTTTCATCGTGATTTGAGAAGCAAAAATGGCTTCTATTTATAGAGAAATCCCTCCAAGTGGAAAATTACGGCTAGTTGGCTTGATCCCCGTCAAAATAATCTCGACCGTCAATAAATACTTGATCATCTTTTAATCTCTACTGTCGAATATTTTCATTTTGAGGAAAATTCGAAATTTTCTTAAAACCACTTCTAATTAATCCAAAAATTAATATTTTGGATTAATTTCCTCAAAAAATTGACTTTGACTCTACCACCAAGGTCCAAGGGCTTAATTTTTCTTAAAATATCTATTTTTGTCTTGGTGGGGGATCTCCAAAATTTGACTTTTTTTTGACGCACGAATTTTGAGAAGAATTAATTTCTCTAAAATTAATTTTGACTCTAAATTAATTAATTTTTTGGCTTAGAATTTTATTTTATTTTTGCCAGAAAAATTAATTAATTGACACAAGAGGGGATTAATATTTTTCACCCGTCAAATATTTTAGTCATGGTATCTAAGTATGACGGACCATGCACCAAAATATGTTTACATCAAGATATTACAAATTCAACCCTCAAAGGGAGAATATACCTTTACATATAGACCCTCATGAAATTACCCAATTTTGTAACACAATATGATCTAGTATAGACCAAGTGATCCGTAATAAAATAATTTAGCCAAATAGCTTAAATTATTCCCAAACAACTTTTACAAAGACTCGATATAACACTAGGACTCACCTAATACCTTCTCAATGAATTCCACCCTAGTGGGGTATAAGCTAGAAGAAAAACTATGTCGATTATCCATGTCTAGAAACACGAATAATTCGGTGAGGTTAAAAAACATCTTAGGATGAAATTCGTTGCCAAAATCAGAGGCTTACCTAGGTGTTGTTACAAAATTAAACAGTCATACTAGTCATTTACATTATAATTCACAGAATTTGGGTTTACAATGATACAACAATTTGTTGGCTAATGATTCTGAACTTTGAAAAAATTTGTACACTCTTCCTTGTACATTGCTTCCTAGGATTTGCATATCATATAGGTTAGTCAATCATTCAAGCAGCGGGTGTCCATCCGGTCATCAATTCATAAGAAGCAAGAATTTGTGACTCCATTAAGGCACTAGTCTCAAAATAGAAAATCTAATTTAATCAATAATGTTGCTTAATTTCAACCAAGTGGCTAGGCCACTCATCCATGTCTCCCAAGTAAGTTGATTCTCAACTTGCTTTCCTTCATTTCATTCCATAGGGGCTACCCCCCATAGCCTGTTGTTGGTAGACAGCTAGAACGGAGTGGGCACGAATCAGAGTGACAACCCCCGTCCTAAGCGTTGTCACGATGTCTGTACAATCCGAGGGGCAACAAGAACCAAATGACCAAATGGACACCTGTTGCATGAATGCTTGAAAAACCTATCTAATATGCAAGACCTAGGCCCTATGTGAGATGCAGTGATCTTAGTAAATTTTAATTACATGCCTAGTCTAAATGTAACATTTTCCCTAACTGTTTTGAGAAGCAATTCTCAAAGCAAGTTGTGAAATGGAAGCCAACGGGAAGCAGACAGTAGCCTGATTAACAATACCTCCCCCTGTGTTCCACTCACCCAATGCCTCCAGCACTACAGAGACTGTGCCTCTGACAACTGCAAGGTCACTGTGTTAACTACTAGGAGAAATTGAACTCAAGCTAGTGTGAAAAGGGTTGCCCTATATCTCTATCAACCTCGCTTACGGTAGGAGGTAAATTATTAATGCAAGATGATGAGTGAGGTTGTCTTGAATTAAGATTATTTGAGTTTCTGTATTCAGCCTTTTGTGATCCATAATGAATTAAGCAAAGTCTTTCGGTAAAAATCACATAAGAGAAACGCGTCAGCTAAAAATTTCTCTTATGTGATTTTTACCGAAAGACTTTGCTTAATTGTTTGAGTTTCTCAAGTAGAAATGACCTATGAGCCACCATTTGCCATACCCCTCAAAACTACTTTACGCCATTTGGTGCTTTAAATTCCATTTCCAATGCTTAGTAGTCCATAGTGTGTTTTCCCAATGAATATAACCATTGAACCCCCAATACCTTATTTATATCTGCAAGATCTATTACGTAAAAGTCACTAGTGAAAGTATAAGTACCAAAAGTTACACTCAAACATGGGATCATCCGTATGCAATCCAAGTTGTATCTTCCCGCTACTATCACATCAAGGCCTTCGAATTCTTCTATGGGAAGCCCTCTCTTTGCTACTAATGTTGTATCAATGAAGTTGTGTGTAGCACCCCCATCAATCAAAGTTGTGATGTGTTGTCCTTTGATGACTCCCCTGACCCTGAAGGTGTAATATCTAGGTTTTCCTGATAGAGTCGCAATCTTAATTTGTGGTCGGGATTTCTTCTCTTCGCGGGGTTTTTCCTCCTCTTTAGCTCTTCCCATGGTTGTTCTTCCTTGGGACTATTAAGCTCAGCGGGTTCTTCAATGGTAGGTGTGGGTTCTTCTCCTTCCTCCTCGTCAAATAGCACTTCAATGTAGTGAATATTGCCCTTACCTAAGCAGCGATGTCCAGGTTCCCATGGTTCCCTGCAAATAAAACATAGCTTCTTCCTCCTTAGTTCGCTTCGATTCTCCTCATCTAACCTGTCTTTTCTGGGCCAATCACGTTGAGAGGGCCTCTTTTCCTTATCTTTTTGGGGAATGAAGAGCTTGGATAGAGCCCTAGAGTCTAGACTTAGTTGTTGCATCTCCCATATCCCAAGTCTTCTTGAAAGCCTCTTGAAGGGTGGTGGGGTTGAATGCCTTGACCAACTTTGTAGGGGTTCGACTAATACGTCTGTGAAAAGCATGACTACTCGTTCTTCAAATATATCCATCACCATGACTGCGGTTCACTCGAATTCTGCAATAAATTATTTGTGCGATCCAATTTGTTTGAGTTTTGCCAACTCTCTGAGGCATATGTCCGAGTTCTTACGATCAAATCTATCTATCAATCTTTGCGTAAAGCACTCATATGAAGTGATGTTTGTATGCCCCAACGCAACTAGACCATGGTACCACCATTCATGTGCTTCTCCCTCAAGATGTAGAGTGGCGAATTGGATAGCGTCTGCCTCTGACATAGGGTTGAGCCTGAAGTAGGTGTCCAATTTTTGCACCCACGCTCTTGTTGAACATTTAGATGATCCATCAAATGAGGGGAGGGAAATTTTACTTACCTTGCATGTGAGCTCAGAATTAGGTTTACCTCTAGGTCTATTTCTATATCTGAAATTGTTGTATTCATTGAAATTCATGGTTGCTTGTCTGTTTTCTTCTAGTGCTACATACTCTCGATGGTATTTGTCCAGCAATCTATTTGGCTCAACAGCTTCTTGGTTTGCCACAACTTGATTATTTGTGAATTGAGGAACTAACGGCCGATGACTCCTTCCGCTAGTCATCCCGGTGTTCGAGTGTACAAGGGGACCAGGTTATGATTCCCGCTACCTTTAGTGGTGGTTATGTTGTTGCCGGTGACATTTTGGTTTCCTATGAGATGAGTAAACAACTAAGTAAGTTGTCGTTGTCCCTGAACCAATGTCTGCGTCAACTATTGTCCTTGTTGTTGCCCTTGTATTAATGCACTGATCATTTGCTCGTTTCTAGAGTACTGTTGTAAGCATGACGCTAGGATCCTATGGAGCTACCTATTCTCCTTGAATTGTTCTATCCCCCATGTCTGACGATGGGTATTCCATTTTTTCCTTACTGTGACGTTGCTTGTATCTTCTGCAAACATACAATGCTCATGTGTTCACAAGTTGGTAGGATGTACACTTTGATACCACTGTAATGGGCTAGGTCAATTTTGCCCTAGTATTTCTTAGGGAAATAGGGTTTATTATCAGAATCAATAATCACTTTAATATTTGATGATAAACAACCATAGCTTCTCAAGTAATCAAATAGGATAGTGTAGCATAATCTCCAATCAACAATCACAGAGTAGTGTAATAGATTCATGCAAAGTGATGCAATGTCTTCATACAATCAGTAAATCAATTATGCCAAGCCAATATCCATTAATTTACCAATTGTATTGATTCGACGATCCAACACCTTAGCTCCAACTCACAACTATTATCGCTAGACTTCTCAGAGCTTAGACCCTTGATCAACCCTAATTGTAAGCAAATTGAAAAAACCTTAATACAATAATGTTGATTCTGTTTCAGGATCTTACTATTGCAAGATCTCGGATCTACTACAAGTACTGTACATCGGCTTTGTGATGCTAGCCACGGCACTAGGACTCTACCATAGGATTCCACGAAACGCTCATAGTGCAATTTTCTTCATCTTAGGTGTTCGAAAAACTGTGGAAAGGTCCATGAGTTATCCCAACGTTTAATTACATCCCAGAGACTAAATTAATCAATAATCAGCATTGTATGTGATTCTGCCCAAATGAGCTTTCGCAGGTCTGTATTATGTTCCACTTCAATTCTGAATTTGTCACGGGACTCAAGCTACAATAGTAAAGGAGCAATTTGTGCCTTTGCACCAAAGGTTCCCCTGCCATAGAAAGGGTAGACATCTACCCTAGAATGCTTCTCTTCTCGGCCACCTCAGGTAATAATCCGCTCAAGTAATCATCTCAGCTATGCCGCTACAAAACTTGATGGTGTCCCGATTAGGCTCTGTCCTAAAATATCCTCACTCTGCCCAAAAAACAAATGTAATGCCAATGCGGTTTGATCCCTTCCTCGCTAACCATCCAGGATAGACTCAACTTCAAAAATTAGAGCTTGGTTTTGTTAAAAAATCAGAAAGGCAGAAAAAATTTCTTATACTTGATAATTACTTGTGATGTTCTTGACTTCTTATTAGGTTTTCTTTATATCTTCTTTCTTGTAGTTCATCAAGCAATTACCAAAGCAAAAGCACATAAAACAGTGGACACCAGATATAGGCACTATGCCAGGGCAAAACCCCCCTCGAGGGGAAAACCCAGTCAAAATTCTCTTCCTTTCAATAGTATTCTTTGAGACTCTTCACCCTAGACAAAGACCAAACCTTCCCTCCACACCAAGTCAACCTCCCAGATCTTCAACCTCTCTTCCAGCAACTTTGACTATGTAGCAGGTTCTGGTATTAGGCAGCTTCTGGCATCACCGAAACTTGGAAGATTTCGATCTCCCAAACTAGGGTACGAAACAAAGAGAGAGAGGCACCAAAATTTCGTTTTTCTTCTTCTCCTTAGACTCCACCCAACTCG